>SDWI01001959.1:4388-25573 GCA_009193005.1 Lamellibrachia luymesi
TTTTATTTTGTAATCAGGTTGTGGTAGTGGTTATATGCATAGTGGCGCCACTGTCGGGGAATGTGCACAATACTGTTCTTTCCTCTATATTCGCACGTAACTTAAAGATAGAGAGTCAGAAAAGCGGGTGTTAACGGACAGTTAATTTGAACGCATGCTGAGTACGACTCTACCAGTCTTTGTCGCGACGGATTAAATTTGGACCTTTCTTATTCCTCAGGTGGAAAGGGCAGATGGAACCAAAATCAGAGTTCATTTCCGGTTGATGGGACGTTCATCAGAAGCCCTGGCGACGGCTGTCGATGTGATGACGTTAGAAATCAAGCAGGGTGACGGCGACACTACCGTCACGTACGCCAACACGGTGTTCGTGGCCGACTCCGTGACGTCTATACGTGGCGACACCGACTCGCCCCCAACCGGCGTGTGGCTGATGGAAACATGGCAACAGGTGGCGCTTGTGGCGGTGGCTGCCGTCGTGCTGGTCGCTGTTCTCGGCGTCATCGTGATTCTGGTGGGTATTCCATATTACAGCGTCCACATCGGGGAAATATAGTCAAGAGTGTACACGTCATATCCCTGAACAAAACATGTATGGAATTTAAAAAAAATTCTGTATCATTCTATAAACATTCTATATAATTCTATGGAAATTAATATAATTCTATAGAGCATAATAGAATTTTTTTTATAGAAAACTATATAATACTACAGATTCTGTAGATATGTCCGCGAAAACCCTATGGAATATTCTATAAAAATAAAAAATTCTACAGTTATTTTCTGAAAAATCCTATATAATATTCTGTGTCAATTCTGTAGAATTTTCTAAGGGATGTTCTACCGTACACAACCAATTTTTCGTTTTGCGCATGTTTCGTCTGAAGTCATCTTCATGACTGATCGCCAGGTGACAGCACGGTCAGGAAACTACGATAGATCAGGGTACAGTTGGGACAGTTTGTCCCAACTCATCGGATGGGTCCGGGAAACACGACATTCGCTTTCAACACGGGGCATTTATCTCGTTCACTTCCCACTGTTCTCGCTAGTAGGTAGTAGCACTACAGTGGTAGATAGACTTGTTGAAACTTGGATTTATCAGTTTATACTACATCTTGTGTGGATTTACACTGAACCATTTGTACGTCGTCTCACTTCCTGTCATGGTGGACGTGTTTCTGGGAACTAGATGCGTCAGCACCCAAACATCAAAGAGCGTTGCCAAGAAATGCTCACCCAAGAAATACCTGTCCCACCAGCCACGACAGGTCCACCAACAATTAAAGTTAAGAATATATATATATAATTCTATAAACATTCTATATAATTCTATGGAAATTAATATAATTCTATAGAGCATAGTAGAATTTTGTATAGAAAACTACATAATACTACAGATTATATAGATATGTCCGCGAATGGAATATTCTATAAAAATATAAAATTCTACATAGTTATTTTCTGAAAAATCTTAATATAATATTCTGTGTCAATTCTGTAGATTTTTGCTAAGGGATGTGCTACCGTACACAACCAATTTTTCGTTTTGTGCATGTTTCGTCTGAAGTCATCTTCATGACTGATCGCCAGGTGACAGCACGGTCAGGAAACTACGCTAGATCAGGGTACAATTGGGGCAGTTTGTCCCAACTCATCGGATGGGTCCGGGAAACACAACATTCGCTTTCAACACGGGGCATTTATCTCGTTCACTTCCCACTGTTCTCGCCAGTAGGTAGTAGCACTACAGTGGTAGATAGACTTGTTGAAACTTGGATTTACCAGTTTATCCGACATCTTGTGTGGATTTACACTGAACCATTTGTACGTCGTCTCACTTCCTGTATTGGTGGACGTGTTTCTGGGAACTACGCCAGCACCCAAACACCAAAGAGCGTTGCCAAGAAATGCTCACCCAAGAAATACCTGTCCCACCAGCGACGACAGGTCACCAACAATTAAAGTTAAGTTCCTGTATGCGAGCCTTGTAAATCTGAGCGAGCAATATTTTTTGGCTATTACAGCAATTGAAAGTTCCATGTTACAACAGGTAGATCTGCCAGGGGTACTGCTGTAGTCAAGCCCCTGGCGGCGAGGATGATTCCTACGGTTGCGGCGAGTACTTTCAACAAGAAATGCACATCATCTTCCACTGGCATTCTAGACCGACACAACTGATTCTCGTTCCTCAGTATGACGCCATCACAATGTTCTGTCGTAGATGCACACATCGTCATTTAGTGTGAAGCTATTTCGCTGTTTCGATGAAAAATTTTTTTCCGAAATCCTGATTGTTTACTTGCGATTATCAACTCTATTGTTCGTCAAGAATAAAACCAATCCTCAAGGCCCGTTCACACGACCGATTAGTTGCCCAATTGGTTGTTGAAAAAGCGTATCTAAGTTATGCGCTCGTTCATACACAGCAAGTGCGACCTATTTATGAGCACCAACCCCAACTGAACTAAATTCTGATTAAAGGTCACGACGGGTACACCTGCTCTCGGTCGCAGCTGTCTCTCATTAGTCACTAATTCAAACTATCGCCCGACAGCCGCTAATCCGGCGAAACAATTCAACACAACAAATTGGCCTCGCCAATCGGTTTCGCAAGAGTGTTCACACGAGCGATTAGTTGTCCTATTGGTCGGGCGACACAGTGTCAACCTGCACTCCTCGTTCGGTGTGAATGGCGACGGTTGTAAGAACGCCTTTATTGGTACTCAAGTTACGCATAATTTAAATCATCTTTGATATGTGTATATAGTCGATGTGTTATTGCGTGTTCTAGGTTGCGAAACGGAAACACCAGAGGCGTCCAAAGGAGAATAAGAAATCGCGTTCAAATGCAGCATATAAGAAGGTAAGATGTCGTACATTAGATTCAACTCAATTTCTGCAGTTCATATTAGACCCCACTGGAAGCTCTGTTTACGATGGCACTACTAAATGTGAGGACAATGGAAATGTATCTGCCAACAACTGACCGCTTACCAGCAACAGATAATGGCTATCCTCGCTGTAAGCACGATCATCAATACTTCATATTTTGGGTGATTTTCCGTTATGCACATTCCCGTGTTATATAATAACAATAGTTTAATGGTCGATTTTCCACCTCAGAAAATAATTAATATTAAATCTTCATTTGCTTCTCCCTGCTTACCAGGGATGGTAGTAGTACTACACTGCCCCTGGCTGGTGGCAGTAGTACTACACTACCCCTGGCTGGTGGTAGTAGTACCACACTACCCCTGGCTGATGGTAGTAGTACTACACTACCTTGGCTGGTGGCAGTAGTTCTACACTACCCCTGGCTGGTGGTAGTAGTTCTACACTACCCCATGGCTGGTGGCAGTAGTTCTACACTACCCCTGGTTGGTGGTAGTAGTACTACACTACCCCTGGCTGGTGGCAGTAGTTCTACACTACCCCTGGCTGGTGGCAGTAGTTCTACACTACCCCTGGCTGGTGGTAGTAGTACTACACTACCCCTGGCTGGTGGTAGTAGTACTACACCACCCCTGGCTGATGATAGTAGTACTACACTACCCCTGACTGGTGGTAGTAGTACTACACTACCTTAGCTGGTGTTAGTAGTACTACATTACCTTGGCTGGTGGTTGTAGTACTACACTACCCCTGGCTGGTTGTTGTAGTACTACACTACCTTGGCTGGTTGTAGTAGTACTACGCTATCCTGGCTGGTTGTTGTAGTACTACGCTACCCTGGCTGGTGGCAGTAATACTACACAACCCCTGGCAGGTAAACCTGTTGGAACGTGGTATTAGTACTACAGTACCTTGGCTGGTGGCAGTAGTACTACACTACCTTGGCTGGTGGCACTAGTACTACACTACCCCTGGCTGGTGGTAGTAGTACTACACTACCTTGGCTGGTGGCACTAGTACTACACTACCCCTGGCTGGTGGTAGTAGTACTACACTACCTTGGCTGGTGGCAGTAGTTCTACACTACCCCTGGCTGGTGGTAGTAGTACTACACTACCCCTGGCTGGTGGTAGTAGTACTACACTACCCCTGGCTGGTGGTAGTAGTACTACACTACCCCTGGCTGGTGGTAGTAGTACTACACTACCCCTGGCTGGTGGTAGTAGTACTACACTACCCCTGGCTGGTGGTAGTAGTACTACACTACCCCTGGCTGGTGGTAGTAGTACTACACTACCCCTGGCTGGTGGTAGTAGTACTACACTACCCCTGGCTGGTGGTAGTAGTACTACACTACCCCTGGCTGGTGGTAGTAGTACTACACTACCCCTGGCTGGTGGTAGTAGTACTACACTACCCCTGGCTGGTGGTAGTAGTACTACACTACCCCTGGCTGGTGGTAGTAGTACTACACTACCCCTGGCTGGTGGTAGTAGTACTACACTACCCCTGGCTGGTGGTAGTAGTACTACACTACCCCTGGCTGGTGGTAGTAGTACTACACTACCCCTGGCTGGTGGTAGTAGTACTACACTACCCCTGGCTGGTGGTAGTAGTACTACACTACCCCTGGCTGGTGGTAGTAGTACTACACTACCCCTGGCTGGTGGTAGTAGTACTACACTACCCCTGGCTGGTGGTAGTAGTACTACACTACCCCTGGCTGGTGGTAGTAGTACTACACTACCCCTGGCTGGTGGTAGTAGTACTACACTACCCCTGGCTGGTGGTAGTAGTACTACACTACCCCTGGCTGGTGGTAGTAGTACTACACTACCCCTGGCTGGTGGTAGTAGTACTACACTACCCCTGGCTGGTGGTAGTAGTACTACACTACCCCTGGCTGGTGGTAGTAGTACTACACTACCCCTGGCTGGTGGTAGTAGTACTACACTACCCCTGGCTGGTGGTAGTAGTACTACACTACCCCTGGCTGGTGGTAGTAGTACTACACTACCCCTGGCTGGTGGTAGTAGTACTACACTACCCCTGGCTGGTGGTAGTAGTACTACACTACCCCTGGCTGGTGGTAGTAGTACTACACTACCCCTGGCTGGTGGTAGTAGTACTACACTACCCCTGGCTGGTGGTAGTAGTACTACACTACCCCTGGCTGGTGGTAGTAGTACTACACTACCCCTGGCTGGTGGTAGTAGTACTACACTACCCCTGGCTGGTGGTAGTAGTACTACACTACCCCTGGCTGGTGGTAGTAGTACTACACTACCCCTGGCTGGTGGTAGTAGTACTACACTACCCCTGGCTGGTGGTAGTAGTACTACACTACCCCTGGCTGGTGGTAGTAGTACTACACTACCCCTGGCTGGTGGTAGTAGTACTACACTACCCCTGGCTGGTGGTAGTAGTACTACACTACCCCTGGCTGGTGGTAGTAGTACTACACTACCCCTGGCTGGTGGTAGTAGTACTACACTACCCCTGGCTGGTGGTAGTAGTACTACACTACCCCTGGCTGGTGGTAGTAGTACTACACTACCCCTGGCTGGTGGTAGTAGTACTACACTACCCCTGGCTGGTGGTAGTAGTACTACACTACCCCTGGCTGGTGGTAGTAGTACTACACTACCCCTGGCTGGTGGTAGTAGTACTACACTACCCCTGGCTGGTGGTAGTAGTACTACACTACCCCTGGCTGGTGGTAGTAGTACTACACTACCCCTGGCTGGTGGTAGTAGTACTACACTACCCCTGGCTGGTGGTAGTAGTACTACACTACCCCTGGCTGGTGGTAGTAGTACTACACTACCCCTGGCTGGTGGTAGTAGTACTACACTACCCCTGGCTGGTGGTAGTAGTACTACACTACCCCTGGCTGGTGGTAGTAGTACTACACTACCCCTGGCTGGTGGTAGTAGTACTACACTACCCCTGGCTGGTGGTAGTAGTACTACACTACCCCTGGCTGGTGGTAGTAGTACTACACTACCCCTGGCTGGTGGTAGTAGTACTACACTACCCCTGGCTGGTGGTAGTAGTACTACACTACCCCTGGCTGGTGGTAGTAGTACTACACTACCCCTGGCTGGTGGTAGTAGTACTACACTACCCCTGGCTGGTGGTAGTAGTACTACACTACCCCTGGCTGGTGGTAGTAGTACTACACTACCCCTGGCTGGTGGTAGTAGTACTACACTACCCCTGGCTGGTGGTAGTAGTACTACACTACCCCTGGCTGGTGGTAGTAGTACTACACTACCCCTGGCTGGTGGTAGTAGTACTACACTACCCCTGGCTGGTGGTAGTAGTACTACACTACCCCTGGCTGGTGGTAGTAGTACTACACTACCCCTGGCTGGTGGTAGTAGTACTACACTACCCCTGGCTGGTGGTAGTAGTACTACACTACCCCTGGCTGGTGGTAGTAGTACTACACTACCCCTGGCTGGTGGTAGTAGTACTACACTACCCCTGGCTGGTGGTAGTAGTACTACACTACCCCTGGCTGGTGGTAGTAGTACTACACTACCCCTGGCTGGTGGTAGTAGTACTACACTACCCCTGGCTGGTGGTAGTAGTACTACACTACCCCTGGCTGGTGGTAGTAGTACTACACTACCCCTGGCTGGTGGCAGTAGTTCTACACTACCCTGGCTGGTGGTAGTAGTACTACATTACCTTGGCTGGTGGCAGTAGTACTACACTACCCCTGGCGGGGGGTAGTAGTACTACACTACCCCTGGCTGGTGGCAGTAGTTCTACACTACCCGTGGCTGGTGGTAGTAGTACTACACTACCTTGGCTGGTGTTAGTAGTACTACATTACCTTGGCTGGTAGTTGTAGTACTACACTACCCCTGGCTGGTTGTTGTAGTACTACACTAACTTGGCTAGTTGTAGTAGTACTACGCTACCCTGGCTGGTTGTTGTAGTATTACGCTACCCTGGCTGGTGGCAGTAATACTACACAACCCCTGGCAGGTAAACCTTTTGGAACGTGGCATTTTCAGTTTTCCGTGGTCTCGTTGTGACCCACTGTCACCACTCCATTTTCTGTAGGGGTTCTCGTGAAGCACCAGTCAGCATCATTATCGAGATGCTACACTAAAAAAGTTTTTGCCTCATCTAACTTTTCAGTCTGACAGTTGTGTAGAAATAATCAACGTTTAAAGTTAATTCGAATTGCATCGTATAAAGTTTAGTTAAAGTTAACTCTTATTATATAAATTAGCCAAATTTCCGTATGACATCTTAATGAGCTAATTATGTATGCACCCAGAATGTGGGTGCATACATAATTTCCGTCACAATGAAATGTACACATTGCATGCAGGCGATGACGTGTGCGACAAACAGTGGCGCTACAGCCCGAGCCAGGATAAACGAGGCTACGTTTCAACGGGGTAATCTGCCAGGGGTACTTTTGTACTCGGCAGTCCACATGGCGACGAGGATGTGCTGACATAGAATTGCCGTTGTATGGCTATTAGCTAATGCCGTTGTATATCTATTAGCTATACCGTTGCTTTGTTTCCATGCAGGCCCCAGCGAACCCGGAACCAATCAACAAGATCTACCTCGATCACGTGTATTCCGCATAGAAGAACGACTACGTCTTTACGATGCGCATGTTATGTTCGATTACGACACGGGTGCTATGTAATTTATACCATCCTTCAATGTGGCCTTAGAGAGACAGACATGACAATTGATACCTTGTCACGTGAGACTCAGTGCAATATTATTTCATGTAATAATTTCGCTGTAGCTAATCTGCAAATCCATGTATATTTGAAATCATTGCTTAGATGACTTAACCTGAATATAGATTGTGTGTATGTTGCGCAAAGGGCTGCGGGCGTCGTATTTATTAACGTTCCCCGAGTACACTATAGCTGTTTAAATTATTATTGTGCGAGAGCAATTATTGTTTAAGTGTTGTACACTTTCAGTGACTCCACACAGAGCAGTATTGTAGTTTAGCAACATGAATGTAAGTTTAATTAAATTAAGTTAATGTATATATCCCGCATTTACTGTTTCTTTTCTCTTTCCCGCCTAATGTTCATTACCGGTAAGTAGTTAATAGCAGGTTTAGCTGGGACGAGAGTAAAATAACGTCACAGGTCACGTGACTTGCGCGTGCGCATTGGCACCGTTGAATATACTGGCCGCTGACATATTTACCTCCTACAAACTTGACACTCAGTGGTGCCACTCACCATTTCACCACTGCAACAACTTTGCATTTTATTTCATTTGATGAACCCCTAACGTTANTCCCGCAGTTACTGTTTCTTTTCTCTTTCCCGCCTAATTTGTCATTACCGGTAAGTAGTTAATAGGAGGTTTAGCTGGGACGAGAGTAAAATAACGTCACAGTTCACGTGACTTGCGCGTGCGCATTGGCACCGTTGAATATATTGGCCGCTGACATATTTACCTCCCACAAACTTGACACTCAGTGGTGCCACTCACCATTTCACCACTGCAACAACTTTGCATTTTATTTCATTTGATGAACCCCTAACGTTAAAACAAGTATCACAATTTCAGTTGCGAACAATTGTAGATATAACTGTGCACTGAAAATATATCTAGATACACGATGACGTCCTTTTCTTGTATGGAACTATTTTACGCCGCTCAAGTGCACAAAACTCGTAAACAACAATTGCGTTGCCAAGACGTCAATACGTTTGTACAACTCCGCACACCGGTGACATTTGGTAACAGGGACCACGGGCCACACCTTCGTGGTCGGAGACACAATTCAAATACCCACTATTCATTGACACCGAATTTTTCCTTTGATCATTTCTTGAGGTCTCAGAAACCTCCACTAACTACTGATGCAGCTGTCAATCAGGGTACTTACCCAGGGAAATCGTCAGTTACTTTTTGCCAGTGATGACATAAATGCGAGTGACATGAGCTGTGTCTATTCAACAATGAGATTTGTGGCAGCAGAAAGTAGGCGACAGCATCTGAAGCCTATACTCACATTTGACCAGCCTTTATGATGGAATGCCCAGTTAATCATTGCCAACGAACCTAGTGATAGCGAATTGTGCTCCATTGTCCTGCGTCTTGGTGGATTCCACACAGAGATGAGTTTTCATTTGGTTGCACAGGCAATTTTGAGACGGTAGAGAGTCAGAGGGAAACAGAGACAAGCACAGGTATTTGATGTCGTCCTTCCAGACGTCCACACGACTGAGAACAGAAAGCCGACACCAATTTTGAGACGGTAGAGAGTCAGAGGGAAACAGAGACAAGCACAGGTATTTGATGTCTTCCTTCCAGACGTCCACACGACTGAGAACAGAAAGCCGACACCAATTAAATTCACATCACATTACTACCCAGCTTTTCCACCAAGACACTTCAAACGCTAGGAATTATGGTGAACGTATTCGCATTCGTACAAATATAATCGTATATCATAATTATGTTAAACAATCTAAGAAATTTATATTAATTGTTTTATTTTAAACTAGTATTTAGATCAAACGAGATTTGGTTTCATCGGCTGTTGACGCCTATCACATACTATCGTGTATGTCGTTTACGGCGGCCTCTGGGAATTACATAGTGGAGCAATTTCGAGCAATAGTACACACATCAGGGTTATCTCTCCCCTACTTTAAAATATAGACTTCCGCGGTCAAAATGTGCAGGATAGCGGCTATTTGGGGGGAGGGATTGGCCCCCTTTGGTTGAACAGTTTTGATATTTTTTCGTCTGTGACTTGTCGCATCGCTGCTGACTAAGCATACCCACCCATTTGGCTTCCACCTTAACAATATCCTAAATAAGCCTCTGGTGTAGGACCCAGTGGCTCTTTTCAACTCAGCAAGGGTGATGCCCATTTATATAAAGAACAGTAAATTGGAAGCCAGCAACTACAGGCAAGTATCTATGCTGAATACAATCTCGAAACTATTTAAGATGATCGTATATGAACAGCTGGATGAATACATCCAAACTCATCAGCTCTTATTGTACACTAATCTGGTTTTATATCCTCATATTCTACCGACACGTGCTTTGTACATCTCAAGGTTTCCTAAAACGGGAAAGGCAAATGAATTTATGCAACTTACCAGATGCATAACAAAATTATGAAATAAACAAGGCATGTCTTTGTGAAACTTTGTGGAACTATTCTGGCGAAATAAAAATGATTACTCTGCCCTAGCCAGCCAATCACGTCATAGCGGAAACCAGTTCAAGCCGGGGCCAACAGCTTGACACTTTCGCTCGTGCTCCAGTCTCCATAGTGAAGTTGTGAGAAATTGTTTTTACACTTTCAAATAATGAGCATTTGTAAGGCTGGATATAAGCTTTTTGTATAGTTTGCCCATATCTTAACCCACTTTTTATCTATTTTGTTTAAACAAATATTAGTAGAGGGTGCAGATATAATATGGTTGGACAAGAAATTCCATACATCCACCACCCTTTAACTGAAAAATCAGCTTCATACATTGTTGTTTGTTTAATTTTTACTGTGGCCTTTGAGGTTATTTAGATTTATGTTAAAACACTGATCTGGGTCTATGTTCTCTTCCCCAGTTAACAACTTAAAAGTTTCAATCTCCTCGTAATCTCTGTTCTTCAAAGTCTATAAAGTTTTAGTTGTGTTAATCTTTCCTTATTTGTAAATTCCTTTAATCATATTACCACTTTTGTTGGCCTATGTTGTATTTTCTCAAGCATTAAAATATCTTTTGCATAATAAGGTGACCATGCCTGTACGCAATATTCTAGATGTAGTCTAATATATGTATTATAAACAATGATGTTGAACGTTTCTCTGTCAAAGTGAATAAATGCTCTCTTTATAGAACGCAAAAAAACACCATAGCTTATTGGGTTGCTGCAACAACTTGTTTTACCCATTTCAAATTATTTGAAATCCAGACACCTAGATCCTTCTCTTGAAATGTTTCTGCTAAAACGATATTATTATTTTCGGTTGTCATGGTGTACTGAACTTTTGGATTGTCTTTGCCTATGTGCATCCTTTTACATTTACTTGTGTTGAACGTTAGGCACCATCAGTTACTCCACTCACTTAATATCTAAATCAGCTTGTAAGATTTCACAGTCAGGTTTGTGTTTTAATGTTCTTACCATAATTAGCATTTTTCTATCTGATAGAAAATCAGCTATCCATTCTAAAATTTTACCTCATATTCCATAGGCAGATAGTTTCTGCAACAACCTCTTTTTTGGGACTTTGTCAAATGCTTTTTGAAAATCTAACCAAATTACATCAACACTATGTCCCTGTTCCACATCTTTCAAAAGTTTCTAACAAATCTCAAAATACTTTTGATTTTACCAACCGTCGTTATGTGTTCAAATACGTTTGAGACTACATCCTTCGATCAGCGTTTACTGACTTGCAGGAGGAAGATCGCCTCAACATTCGTTTCAGCTGAGTATCGTTTGATTTGTTATTATTTCTTCGGATGTCTCGTGGTCACTAGGACATAGCCACGCCTATTGGTTGGGCGCGTTCGTATAATCTGCGTGTTTATTTGATGACTTAGAAAGACTAGGTCACACATGTATGATACGATTGATGGGTCGAAGGGAAGCGTCCATTAAGACATTCCAAGAACCGGCGACCATGACCCGGATTTCTGCCCGCATCTCCGACACAGTCATTACCCTTCTAGGAGGTAACGATCTAGATGCTAAGTTTTCCCCTCCGCCAGAGGCTGTGGGGTCGCAGCTATGTAGCTTGGGTGACGAAATGTTGGCACTGTGGGTTATGTCTGCCAGGTATGTCTGCCAGATTGAGCACCGTAGGAAATGGTGCCATTTTGATTTTGAGACTGGAACNGATAGTTGTCTAGACTGTTGAATTCATCTCTTGCCCCGCGACTCTTGGTTGTTTGTATGTCACCCGTGGGCGGTGTTCCCCTAATTTGTGTGATGACACTGAAACGTTTATATGTCACCGTAGGCGGTGTTCCCCTGCATGACGTTGCTGACAATTTAGTGTTTGTGTACTGTTTGTGCAGTATTCACTTTTATAATGATATTGACACTTTGATGTTCCTAATGTGGGCAGTGATCCCACAATGGACTTTGGTGACACTTTAGTCTTTACATGTTATCGTGGGCGGTGTGGTGACACTCTGATGTTCCTAATGTGGGCAGTGATCCTACAATGGATTGTGGTGACACTTTAGTCTTTACATGTTATAGTGGGCGGTGTTCCCTAAATAAAGGGAATTGCACTTTGAATCTTGACAATAATGGCACTCTAATGAATACAGTATTTATACGTTCAATCAAGTATTTTAGTCTAGATATGTTAAATTACTAAAAGGGTAAACATTATAAGTATTACACTTCTTTCTACTCTTTTTTTGACACGTTCAGTTAGTGTTATGTACTGTATGAAATATGCAAATGTGTTTTTGTTGAATAAATCCATTCATTCATTCATTCATTCATTCATAATAGTTTTATTAAACAGCAACCAGGTAATCAGGTCTTTATGGCTGGACATAGAAAATAGGCTTTTCGGATTATTCCCGTATCGTCACTGGATCGACCACTTCTGGATTTCCAACGAAGGGTAAGTTCTTCATGGATGCTGTCCTTCCCGTGGGGGTCTCCAGCGCAATCTATGAATTCTTCAGTACCCCGTTGGAGTGGGTAGCAAAGTCCAAACTGGGGGCGACAACAGTTGTCCGTGTCGTTGACGATGTTCTGTTTCTTGCCCATTCTCGAGCTAAATACGAACAAGATGTAGAAGCTTTTGACAATCTTTGCTTCGAACTCGGGGTTCTCTTAGCACCCGGGAAAACAGTGGCCCCGGCTAGTGTCATCACCTTTCTTGGCATTCTACTAGATACAGTGCTTGTCGAAGCAGACTGCCAGAGGATAAGTTGGAGAAAGGTAAGACATTGCTGGAGGAATTTCAGAGTCACACGTTGTTAAACTGAATTTTGCAGTTACTGTGCCAGGAAGAGCTTTTCTAAGAAGGATAATACATATGACAGTAGGGGTCCAGAAACCCCATCACCACATCAGGTTGACTCGTCGGGCAAGGCTCGATCTACAGGCAGGAGTTCTTTTTTCCAATTTAATGGCAGGTCCTTTTTTTTAGATGACAACTTTCTGACAGGCGACCATTTGCACCTATGCACTGATGCCTCCGGAAGTTTAGGCTTTGGAGCCATGTATGATGCCGAATGGTTCAATGAGCAGTGGCCTGTATCATGGCGTTCATACAGCATATCGATTCTGGAGCTTTACCCTATAATGGCAGAAGTGATAGTGTGGGGTGGTAGATGGGCAAACAGAAGCGTCTATTTCTACACAGATAACGAGGCTCTTCTGCAAGGTATTGACAAGCCTCGTCTCGCAAGCCCCACATCTCGCGAGCCCCACATCTCGCGAGCCCCACATCATGGCCTTAATATGTCCATTCGTTTTAGCGTGCTTGCGTTTCAACATTAATTTCACCGCACGTCATATATGACGGTCATAGCATTCAGGGCCTATTTGTGTATCGGAGAAATGGTGCCCTGGTCGAGCAGCATGGTGCCTTATACATGTATCCTTTCGTCGTTGTAAGCACGACAAGGTCCGCAATCTCTGCAGGTGACAGGGGAATGCCTACAAAGATCATTCATCCACCCGGCAGCCTTTTTAGGGGAGTTTATTCAGGTCAGAGGCCCAGTGCAGGACATTCATTTTGCATACCCAGACGGCGTGCCTATGCTTCGATGTGTCCCCGAAACGGCTCCTCAGTTTTTGCGGGTACCAGTCTAGTTCATTTAAAGGTCGCAGTTTTCGCATCGGTGCAGCTACTGCAGCGGCTTTGCGGGGGGAGTCAGATGCGCAAATTAGGGCAGCAGGCAGATGGAGTTAATTTGCTTTTAGAAAGTATATCAGACTTGCTTAAAATGTTTTAGGACTTGGTGGGGTGGTCACAGGTTTGTGGGTGACCTTGTGGCGAAAAGTCCCCCACCTGTTTGTAATTAAATGTGTGTATTGGTTTGTCTGTATTCTTTGCAGATGTTCATGGCGATTTCTTGATGTATATATGTTACCGTCATGCTTGTAGGAATGTGAGCTCTGAGAAACGTGCCTGGTGGGGCTGTACATGTGTTCAGTTCCTCCCTGGTTTGCTTTGAAGAGCTCACATTCCTCTTAATGTTCTTCCCAAAGCGGTTGCGTGATAAGCAGTCCACTTTGTAATAAACGTCATTATTTTGTCTATTTCTCTACTACATCGGACTTGCGTTGGTTATTGCATAAAGGTAATTATATTGGTGTTCTGCTTTTTTTATCTTCAAAAAGCTTTTGACACTTTTGACCACAGGATCATGACTAAAACAATTGGAATCTCTAGGACTTCAGAATTCTGCCATGGAATGGTTTCAGTCGTATTTGCAAGCAATCAGTAGAAATTGGAGCTAGCAACACACTGACATGCAACAAGCGTGTTAAATACCTGAACTAGACCAATCACTTACTAAAGTAGGAATGGCTGAAAACTAATTTAGTAAATCAAATGACAAGTTAAAGTTCTTGTATAGGCGAACTACAAATATTAAACTGAAACCTATAAACTTAATACAATATAATTTTGACTATACAAGCTCATCATGGTTCTCCGGTAAAACAACAAATACACATTTAGGCTACAGAATACATTTAGCAATGCCAACATAATGAACATATGTAAACACATGTACATGCATTATTAAACAGCAAGTTCTATACACCACGAGCGCGCAAAGCATTTTATTTCACAGTGGAGGACTCTCAATTTAAGGAATGTTGGGACTAGGTTAAACTTTTCCATATATCTGATATTCCTTCAACCCAAGGGGACGTAAACAGTGCAGGCCAGAACGGGGATTTCAGGGTTGCTTCTTTTAAGCGTACACGTTCCTTACATCGGGGATACTTACGACGAGAGAGGCAATTGTATTGCACATCAATGCTGCTTAACGCGCTTGGTGAATTTTTAGGAAATATGTTGTTTCCTATGTTATTTTCCTGGGGGTACGTGCATAACGTTCTTGGGGGTACGTGCATAACGTTCCTGGGGGTACGTGCATAACGTTCCTGGAGGTACGTGCATAACGTTCTTGGGGGTAAGTGCAGAACGTTCTTGGGGGCACGCGCATAACGTTCTACTTAGAATAGAGCGCGCCACGAATTTAATTTTACTGTATTTGACTCTCAATATAAGGAACACGGTAGGACTAGGTCAAACTCTTCCATATATCCGATACTCCTTCGATCCGTGAGTACATAAAACAGTGCAGGCCGGAACGTTGTTGTTCCTTTTAAGCGTACACGTTCCTTACATCGAGATTACTTACGGCGAGAGAGGACATTGTACTGCAAATTAATGCTTCGTGACTCGCTTGGTTATTTTTTTGAAGCGTTGTGCGTTGAAGTCGTGGCACAGAGGCAACGAACTGTGACGGCGAAATATTGATTTATGAGCTAGACCGTACACGCCTGACGTAGACACAACACTCCGACGGGTCTGCAATAAACGTTCATTCTAGAAGTATGTCGTTGTCTTCCTCGGCAGCAGCGGCTGCCTCGGCAGCAGCGGACCTTCTCCGGGTGACGTGCGACGTTCAATATGAAATAATCGAAAATACTAGGTGAGACAAGCCAACCTATTATATGATTATATCCGTAAGTGTGCCGCAATCCTGGATGAGAAGACATTGTGTATAGGCTTGTCGTCTCTCAAATTCTGGCGACATCTATTCGAAAATCGAATGTGTATATCGATTTTCAATGCTTGCACTATTAAATTGTTGTTCTTTTTTAGTTCGATAATCCATATATATCCGCTAAAAGAAGCCGCTAATAATATAATTAAATCGTACTTTCATTAAAATTATTTTGATTTCGGTGTTATAATTCCAGTGTTCTCCAACAGGGAGATACCATTGGAGTGGAGGGAGAGGCCACTGCAAGCGGGATTATTGGATATTACCATCTCGGGATTTACATAGGGAAAGACGCCGATGGGAACGGTCAGGTAATCGATTTCACCAACAATTCCGAAGTACGAAGAGTGCATCTGAATGTATTCGCCGGCAGCGGTAGTATTTACCGTGTCTGCTACATATCGGCACCCCCGACTTATGCACCAGAAGTTATCGTGGAAAGAGCTGCAACAAGTTAGAAGGATCCTAAAGAATTTGACCCTTCATACAATGTAGTTCTTAACAATTGTGAGCACTTTGTTACCTATTGCACGTTTTGGAGACGCTTTTCTCTTCAAGTTGCTAAAGGTATGAAAACAGCTGCTTCGGCTGTCTCTGCCGTGTTCGCCGCTTCCGCTGCTTTAAGAAAATAAGAGTGTGCGGGGTTTTAGAAGACCAGCTGAGCTGATGCCATATATAGCATGACTAACTATGTTGCCTTTGCTAAAAAGTCAAGTACAACTCGACGTGTGGGTGTGTGTAGATTATCGAAGACGTGGACTCTATAAAATGTGGACTTTTCATTAGAAGTATAGTGGCTTTGGGCAGCCACAATATATCGATATTGAAAAAATGTATTTATTAAAATCTTGAACACATTCGATAACCATGTTGCGTGCTTGATTATATTATGTGTAACCTTCGCATATCCGTTCAGTTTGCCTCAGCCAGCGACACCTATTCTTTGATAGAAATTGCCTGTGCACACACACGTCTTTACCGTTGTGCATCAGTGCATGCAAGTTAACACAACAATCTAATATCTATTCATGACGGAGACAAAGAATTGTGACGGCGAAATGTTGATTTATGAGCTAGACCGTACACGCTCAACGTACACAGAACACTCCGACGCGCCTGCAGTAAACGTTCATTCTAGAAGTGTCTTCCTCGGCAGCAGCGGCGGAATTTCTCCGGGTGACATGCGACGTTCAATATGAAAATTTGCAATCGTTTTACATCGATCCAAATCTTGCTATTATTAAAATACTGTGAATGCCATTGTACACGATCTTTAAAATATGTGACATATATGATATGTGAGGGAGTTAACGTTACTTATGCCAAATGTCTGCAGTGCAGGAAAAGGGAGGAGAGGACGGTTAAAATAGTAATTTAACAACTGGCTGACTGACCAGTGGCTATTTGCAAGTACAGATGATGTTTCACATTATCAACACTTGTTGAACAGAAAGGCATTGGCACTTCATGTGTTCATAACGTGAACTACATTAGCGTTGAGATGTTGTATGAGTTGTGTTCTGTGGTTGGTCGATGTCAGTCAAAGGGGCCAATCAGAGGTTAATAGTCTGAATGAGTATTTAGCAAGATTGCCATCCACGACAAATACACAGATGACAAGTGGACACGGAAGCCCTTGGCTTATCGAGACTCCAACTATGTGCATCTATGCGTAACCCGCCCATCTGAAATATTTGTGAATTTCTTTTTAAACATTCACGCTGCTTGCATTTACACAATCTTTAGATAATGTGTTCCATTCATGTATTGTGCTCTGAGAATGAGTACTTTCTGATATCCTAACTACACTGATCCTTCAATAATGTTACCTCATGTCTTCTAGTTCTACCCCGTCTGTTAACTAAGAAAAATATCGCTATTATTATGTTCGTACCCATTCAATATCTTAAAAACTTCAATTTGATCTCCTCTTAATCTCCTTATCTCAGGGGTAGTTAAACCACTTTCTTTTAGGCGTTCTTCATAACTAAGATCTCTCAGTTTTGGAATCATGTTAATTACTCTCCACTGTATGCGTTCATGGCCTACTCCATGGACCCAATCAATGGTCATCACACTCCAAAAAAAGGCAACCTACAACCGGACAATAAGCTTCATCAGCCACCCAAGTAGTCATGTTGAAGGGATGTTAACAGACTCAAGCCACAAACAGAGGACATCATCGCTGAAGAACAGGCCGGCTTTTGAGCAGGACACAGTAATACAGAGCAAATTTTCAACCTTAGAATCCTTTGCCGATAGTACTTGCAACACCAAGAAGATCTCTACCATTTATTCATTGACTTCAAGAAGGCGTTCGACAGGGTATGGCATGCAGCCTTATGGGCAACCATAAGGAAATACAACATTGTTGTCAACCTTGTTCGAGCCATAGAACATCTGTATGACAAGGCCACCAGCGCAGTCCATATGAATGGCACCCTGGGGGAATGGTTTCGCTCCACCATTGGAGTCTGCCAGGGCTGCCTTCTATCACCCACTCTATTTAACATATTTTTAGAGAGGATCATGACTGATGCCCTTGTAGCTCACACAGGAACAGTTAGCATCTGAGACAGGACAATAACAAAGTTATGCTTTGCAGATGATATGGATGGCTTAGCAGGGGATTAACAGGAGCTATGACGAGACTGAAACCAATATGGAAAGAAAAAACATCACACTTCGATCCAAAATCAGACTGATGCGATCACGTGTCATGTCAATATTTCTAAACGCATGCGAGACATGAACTATTACAGCCGAGCTGCAAAGAAGAGTACAAACTATGGAAATGAGGTGCTATATAAAGATCCTTTGCGTTTCATACAAGGACCATGTAACCAACAAAGAGGTCCACAACAGAATCAAACAAGCCATCGGGCCTTATGAAGATCTCCTAACGGTAAAGAGACGATTGGTATGGGCACGTCTCACGAACATCCGGCATGACAAAGACCATCCTGCAAGGCACCGTCAGGGGAGCAAGAAGACGAGGAAGATAGAGGAAGAAGTGGGAGGACAACATCAAAGAGTGGACAGGCGTGGACTTCTCAGAGACACAAAGGGCGGCCGACGACAGGAAGAAGTGGAGACAGCTGGTTGGAAGGTCATCGATGGTGCCCCAACGACACTACGGGTTACGGGATTGATGGTGATGATGATGATTATGCATGCGTTCAAAGCGTATCTATATCCTTCTTACGATATGGTCTCCAAGTTTGTACACAGTATTCTAAATGAGGCGTAACCATTGCTTTATACAGAGGCAAGATATCAGTGTGAATAATTGTCAACGTCACTGGGATGCAGACGAATACTGGTCAAAATCTGCCATCAGTCAAAAGTTAGTTGGAAAAATGAACTGTGATTGTTTTCGCGAGTGATGTGAGACCTTTGCTGAAACAGTGTAGGCACACAATTGGCAAAACATAAAATACCCCATCTGCGAGAATATCAAGATATGTTTTAATGTATTAATGCCACATCAAATTATTGTAACTCTAGTATCTTTAGTCAGACTAATCTCATATGTGGCTTAGTGCAAATGTGCTGTTGAATTTGACAGCTGTCGTCTTCTTGCATATTGTCAAGAGACATTGTAGTTGCGGTACTTGCTATGTTATTGTCGTTCAAAGCTTGTTGCAAAGCATCTTTGTGTAGTGCCCCTGTTCAGTAAAGCAAGTGTGTCGCAGCCAACATAATTATTATGACCAGTATGACATTACATCTGGCCTTCAAGAGGTTAAATATATTGTCGTCCAGTTGTCTGTCAAAGGGGCCAATCAAAGGTTAATAAACTTCCAATGGCAACCAGAACCACGCAATAACGTATGACCGCTTCCATAACGATCCATGATCACCTGTATTCATATTCAGTATTAGCGTCACACACGCGCACGCACACGCACACGCACACGCACACGCACACGCACACAAACAAGGACACGCACATGCACACACGCACCCACGCACTACCGCGCGCGCACACACACACACACCGCCGCCAAACGACTTCACTGCGCTACTTTCGTTTTACCAGCAGTGAGTCACACATCGAAAGACTGCCCTGGGTGTGTTTTTATTATTGCGTCACTTGGCAGGAAGTCAACGCAACAATATCGGTTTTCATGAGCTATTCAACGAATGGAATGAGTCATACATAAAGCGAAACAAAAATCATGGTTTTCGGCCTGTGCACTTGTAAGAGTTACTAAAACATGACCATTTGTAACTACAATGAAGGATATCACGGCAGTGCTGTGATATTCTTGATTATAGTTGCAAGAGGTTAGTTTTTATTATCTCTTTTAGGTGCATAGCCCCAAAACCACGTATTTTGTTTCGCTTTAAATAGGAACCCACGGACTGCCATCATATCGGTGTGGCGTTGAACCCGTTGTCGGGGTAAAATGTGGCTGGTCAGTAGTTGTAAGTGGAAGATATGCAAAACACACTGCATGTTAGGATTCTATAAATTAAATTTAAAGTCCTGTTAAACCTAACGTTCTCTTCCAGTAAGCGAGTTACATGTATTTGCAAAGACAACAACATTCAAGTGGCGCTTCGTTTGATGACGATCGTCCTTGTTATGTAGGGATTGGGGGAGGGAAGCTAAAACAGTTAAACTATCTTTTGTTGCAAGCATTTAATTATTTGTACATTCACACTCCGTGAGAGACGTCTTAAATCACACGTCACAGAGTTTCGATGTCGAGTGTTACCGAGTCTAAGCCATTGCAGTACAGTGAGTGGTTTACTGTCGCTTAGTTACTGCCTTTGTGTGATTTGGTTGCGATAGTCGTTAGTCATGGGTATTGCACATAATGTACAAAGACGATCATATCAGTTTATTATGACAAATGCAAACAAGCGATTCTTTTATTTATGTACAGTTCCCAAGTGTAAACCCAGCGTTTGTATGAAACACATATTGACTGCTCAGTTTTCTATTGCCACAAATTGTAGATCCTAGGATTTATAAGGGAACTGTGTCGATTCAGAATATTAATAAAATGTTCGGCCAGAATAGCGTTTAAAAGAAGTATTTTACATATTTATTAATTCTCCCCATGATAAACATGTTTATTAACAAGCTTCTCTTTTAAGATAGCTTTCAATGTTGCTGAAGTCAATGTCCAGTAGCGTTTCAGTCGTAAGTTCACATCACGTCCAGAACACAATACAGCCAAGAAACTAACATATACATATAAAACGTCACCACGATTTCTTGCGGAAACGAGACATTGCTGAATTCTGTATAATACTATTTACGCAGGCACGCAGGCACGCACGAAGGCACGCATGCACGCACGCACGCACGCATGCACGCACGCACGCACGCAAACACACACACACAGACATAAGTCATACTTAAGTAGGAACCTACGGACTGCTATCTTGCTGGTGTGGCGTTGAACAGGTGTTGGGGGTAATTGGTCTGTCTTTCGTCTATCTACTAAGAAAATGTCTCGCTCGAGAATGCCAACTGACGAATTTGTGTAGCTACTATATAGAAATTAAGTATGGATGAAA
>SDWI01001959.1:26403-39443 GCA_009193005.1 Lamellibrachia luymesi
CCACAAATTATATATATATATATATATATATATATTTATTATAACTTCCCTGGTTCAGTAACGAGACTTTCCCAGAGCTTCCGCTCTGTCACTTGGTATGTCGCTAACTTTGTTACCGCTCAACCTTATTCAATATTAATAGAATACCAAACAGGTGCTGCCATGAAAGTTTCTCTCCATTTAATATAATAACCACAGACGGTGGAGTACACTTCGTCAGCTATTTACGTTCGTGATGCATTAAGTGCTTACCTATATATATACGCGCGTTTCATAGGATTGTTCGTCGGTGACTATTTTAAAGTCCAACCGCGCTATGATTCTGGAATCGAGTAGAGTGTCACTGGTGGTGCACATGTAATTGTGATGAACAAGCTCGTATGCGCACAGAGTTAGTCAATACATACCAAACCCCGTTCCGAATTACATGCAAACGCAAGCCGAATTCACCGATCGCGTTTTTTGGGCAACTTGAAATGAGAACTTTTTCCCAAATGCGCAGTCGGTAGCGAAATGCTCGCAGTTATTTGTGATTACATCAAATTGTCCAAAATCTTGGTGTCTAAAATGTGCCACTGCTCTTTCCATGACTACCGAACGCTTGAATCTTTCCGGGGCATCTGTGTACCGGATGCGATATAAAGGGCGCGTGTTGTCTTCTGTGAAAACCGTCAGGTGGATTCTTCGCACCATTGAATTGTTTACATAATCGATGACCTCTTGCCTCGGTCCTCCAAGGTAAATCCCGAGATGGTTATACTCCAGTAACCCGCCTGACGGCCGACCTGACGTGCGACCTGACGACCCGCCTGACGACCCGCCTGAAGATCCACTTGCACTTGATGATCCCTTGACGCCGATAGTATCTCCGGGTTTGAGAACACTGAAATGAAATCGAAACACATTTTGTACAAGTTAGTTTCGTTTTGATAGACAGCGACGAATGCTGCTGTTCGTATGACATGTATTACAATTAAAATGACATGGCTGAGCCCCGAATAATAAGGTCTGAAAACAAAGCCTTAGAACACGGTTGGGAACCCCCGGCCCACGTGTATGTGATGCGTTTGTTCTTATATATGGTTGACGTGTGCAGCAATAGTTTTGTAAAGAAAGTAGACCGCTAGACATATTTCTGGCGAAACCTGGCGGATTAAAAAAATCTGAATCGAATGCTATATATTGATAAATGTTATACTGATGTATACGGCCCTCTGCGTGAACAATTGGGTCATTGACAGGGCAAGGTTGCCGACCCCTACTTTGGAATGTAGCACCTGGGGGTTCTTTATTTCGACGCCAATTAGTATATAACCACACTGAATTTACTCCTCGACAGCTTTTCGCGTATGTTTCTCGTTATGACCAAATGATGAAATACGTATTTCTACAACTGACTGTAGTGAGTGGTTAAACTTACGTAAACCCCAAATGGATCCCCAAGCTCCCACGCTAGTTCTCGTTTTCTTACCTAGGATTTTTGATGATTACACTTTGTACGCCACAAGTTACCCGCTTAGACTCGGCCAGGGCGTCGCTGTAACGACTTGATCCATAAGCAGCTGACGAAGATAAACCACCTGATACAACAATCCCAGACATACTGTTGGAGAAACGGTCTGGAATAACACTTCAGAATGTTCCAACGTGAACTGAACGCAGAGTCTACTGTCTCGCTCTGCAGTCAGTCATTCACTGACACACACACCGCCGTCACAAGACTTGGCTGCAGTGGTTTCGTTTTTGCTAAGCGTGATTGACAAGATAGAGGTGTATTTATATTACTGTGGTCGAGCCACGTCGCAGTACATGCACATGATAAAAAGGGGTGAATCAAAAACTACAAAACGCCCTTTTCTCGGAAATGTGAGTGCGCTAACAAACATTATCTGTATCAATAGTGTTATATCTCCTATGTTGTTCTATAACTAAGGCAACAGTGGGGCCAGGCAATTATAAGCGACGACAGCTAATTGAAAACGTATTATTTTTGTATTATTTGACCCAGCTTGTAGAATATGTGTGGCATGAATTGCATATATTTATCACCATATGGCAACGTTGGATGATTAGCCTAGATCACGTGTTGGTTTCGTCAATTAAACTGTGCTACACACTTAGTAAAGTGTACTTACATTCTACTATGCCAGCGTACGAATATTAAATTTGCAGGTATCGTAACACAGGTTTTGAATTTAAGTACTTGTATATTCACCATCTGGCACAAAGTAGTTTTCCTTAAATATGCCCAGTAGATTCAACAGGAGGAAAGTATTTCGTGGGCGGAAACAAAATTAGCAATCGTCAAGGAAATGCTCTCGACAGTATTTTCATGGCGCTTATCCTTTTGAATGCAGCGATCAACATCTTGCGGGAGAAGAAAGCTGAGCTGGGGAGTATAACATTGTACAATGTTCTCTTTACATTATTATATATGGTTTACCTTGGTTTGATTTGTATGTATTGTAAAGAGTTACAATAAATTTGATTTGATTTGATTTGAAGTTTACCCAAATGCTGGTTATACAGAAATAAAAGACATAACGATAATTAAAGGTAATATATTTCATATGTCGTAAGCTTAGTATGGTTATATACTTTCCAATCTATAATTGGCTTCGGAATAAATTTTCCACCATGTGCTACATTTTAATGGAGGGGCGGGCAACCTTTTCGTTCGATGGTCGAGTATGGATTTTAGAGTATAGAGGTGGCCGTATAAATGCGAATAACATTTATCAATATATAGCGCTCCGATTACAAGAGAAATCCTATAGGTTTCGCCAGAAATCTGTCTAGCTGTCTGCATTCTTTCCATGAAAGTTTCAAAAATAGTTGCTTCGACCACTGCAACTTTCGATTTCTTTCGATTTTATACTTTATGATGAATACAAGAAAATATTTTGCTCGTAAATAAAAAAGATAAATAAGGGATACGGCCGTATGCCACCCAAAATCCAAAATTGAAAAAGGATCATCCGTGCAAACGTCGCATACAATGTCATCATGTAGTAAACAAGACTGAGCTTATTAGCCACTCGACACTGCCCCGCGCAAGTCCGGCTGTCTCGCTCTTAGTTGCCTCGCACATGCAGGACCGATCGCTCAGCACCTTCGCACGCACGCACGCACGCACGCACGCACGCACGCACGCACGCACGCACGCACGCACGCACGCACGCACGCACGCACGCACGCACGCACGCACGCACGCTAGCGCAAATAGTTGGCCATAATATAAAATAATCGCATGGACTTACANCAGTTCGCTTTTATTGAGAGAAGGGTTAGCAATGGTTTCCTCGGCCAACTCGCACAGTGTCATTGTTTACCACCAAAAGGACCGCTCAGAGCCGGCACTGCTGTTGTGCACGATGACATGCATATTGATTAGTTTTGACAAAGCTTTGTAGTGGCAGCACAGAACAGAACGGAAGAGAAGAGAACATAACATAACGGAAGAGTACTTAACGGAGTTTATTTTATTCGATCCAATAAGTCATGTGGAACCAATTAATATTGTAAGATGATAATGACAGTGGGTCTAGGAGAATCCTGCTGAGACCTGTATCTGGTTTCTATAACAGGAGCCACCTATGAAAATGATCTGAACATGAGTATGTTGATTATCACATTGAATATGTGTGTGATTATCACGTGCGTGCGTGCGAGTATGCTTCCCTGTCTATCAAAACGAAACTCATTTTGTACTAAACGTGTTTTGATTTTATTTCAGAGTACTCAAATCCGGAGATGCTATTGGCGTCGAGGGAAGCTCATCGACATCATCACCAGTCGGATCATCAACTGGGATATTAGGGTATTACCGTTTCTGCATTTACCTTGGATGACCGAATCAAGAGGTCATCGATTATGTAACCACTTCCGAAGTACGAAGAATCCGTCTGACGGTTTTCACAGGAAACGACACGCGCCCTTTGTATCGTATCCGGTACACGAACATAGCGCCAGCATCCAGGCCTGCGGAAATCGTGGAAAGAGCAGTGACAAAGTTTGGAAATCAAGATTTTGGACAATAATATGATCTATTTAAGACTAACTGCGAGCATTTCGCTACCTACTGCATGTTTAGGAAACGCTTTTCAGTTCAGGTTGACAAGGCATGTGGTGTGTAGAGAAGAACGTTGTGTGTATACGACTATCGATCTAACGGGCAGTGACCACAAGTGCATTTGCCTCATCAATGACACTCTACTCCTGCATTATAGCCCGGCTGGCGCCACCGTAAAGTAATCACAGACAAACAATGCCTCGATGCGTGGTTTGACTGTGTAAGATAATACGCCGCAGAATCTAGGATGTATGACTTATGCGAGGTAAAACGAAACTAGCGCAATCCAGTCGGGAGAAGGTTGTAATCGTGAGAGTGAATGAGCAAGTCGATGGGTACATTTAACGGTTTGACGTATTATATACCAAAGGGATTAATGGGAAATATTGAATCGGACTTTGAACAGTTCTTATTTCCATTGCTGGTGTCGTCTTCAACAAAGATGTCTGGTAGTTGAAACGTAGATGTAAAGGTAGACAAATACACCACCACAAGGGAATACATAATAAATACTATTAATGTAAACTTCAATATGTTCTTGCGTCAGCACGAGGCCTATGTAACTTTTCAAGTCTACGTCTTCGGTTTCTTGGCTGTAGAAATACCTATTTTACAGAGGTTGTGATTGGAACTGACGAATATAAGGTTATTGGACATCAACTGCAGTGTCATTGAATGCGTTTTTAAAGAGGAATTGATTTCATAAACACGAAAGTCATAGGTCGAATTGAAAAGCCGCTTCATCAATCCAAAAACAGTTAAGGTGGTATCTTAAACATTCCTTTTAAAGTTATTCTTGCCACACATTCTACAACACTAATATTCTGAATCGTCAAAGAAATTACATCGACAGTACCATGGGGCTTACCTCTGGTTAAATGGAAGTATATACATTTTGCGGGAAAAGAAAACTGTTGCGTGACCTTGGCATCGGTACCGTAGCTCAGCAGCGTCTCTATGTAGGCGCGATACATGTTGGTCGAAGGGATCACGAGCGTACCGTTCAGGGAGACGTCGACTTGACTGAACAGCGAATGCAGCCAGTTATTGACTGGACCCACGGGATCGACCAAGTCGAGACCGTCCCTGTTGGCTCGCGTCACCTTCACCTGCACGTGTAGCATCGTGTTGGCGAGATCCAGGTAATCGTCTCCCGATCCAGGTATCAGGAATTCTATCGGTCCACCCGAGACCAGAGAGGCCATGGGTTGATGTTCCACTACATGGTTGTCGACGATGCTGGTCTGAGTGAGGGGTATGGTAAAGAGATCCAGCTCGGTCTTGACCCCTTCGCACGACTGTCTATGTAAGAAAGCCATCGTTGTCGAATATGTCGGCCTCACGCTTCTTGGGCGTCTGTCTCCTGTGCCGTCTCGTCACTGAAGTGACTCCTTTCCTAGCAGGCGGACGTTTTGTACGTTTACGAGGTCGCACGCTAGGGGCCAAAAGGCCACGCATCAGACCCCTACCAGCATCCGTGACGCGTCGTTTAGCCGCTTTTTTATGCTCTGTCCGGACATGACGTCGTCGGCTGTGCGCACGCCGGTCTTCAACGCCCCCTTTCCCAATGCAACGGCACCTCTCTTGATGAGTGGCATGGCGCTGCGCAGCAGACCTCCGAACAGACTGTCTAGTCCGTGACCCCGCTGGTATTGGGCATCGGTGAAGTAGGGCAGTGCACCACCCGCCTGACGCGCGTAATACTCGTTGTAATTCATCTTCAGAACTGTCCGACCCTGCGCCGTCGAAAATGGAGTGTCACGGTCACCTTACCGTACGTGAATGGCACGAACCTTCCGGTGTCGTCTCTTATATTGATCTCGATCGATTTGAAGTGGGCGTACAAGAGAGGCACGTAGTGAATGTTAGTGAACCGATCATATACCGTGGCACCGTGACTTCCGCCAACCGGAAGGGACCGTAACAAAGTGCGAGACTGTCGCCGACTATGCGAGACTCCACAACGTCCGTGTAGACGTAGATGGTATCGAACCCTTGATCCTTGTCCACCACGTTTTCGGCCTCTTTACGGTAGGAGTCTCTTTGGGTGGCGCAACCACGGTGGCCGACGGTGTGCGACCGATACTCCGTCTACTTAGACTCGGGTGGGTGTACGCGTGCTCGTCTGCATTGGCTATCGCTTCGAGTAGTGCTCGTGGCAGTAGTGCCTCTGCTGACGGCAGTGGTAGTGGTGGGTGTGCTGACGGACTGCTTATCAACGCCTCGTCGAATCCTAACATTCTTGCCAGCGCACAGCGGTGAGGTACAGTGAACTGGGTGCCCGGTGTCATGTGCAACGTAATTTTTTGAGTGATATCGCTGTAGCTCATTTTTGCCCGTACCTTATCCGTCGCCATACTCTCCAGTCCCTTGTTGACATGGTTCATCAATGTCATGGGAGACTTGTAATATCCAGCACTTAACTGCGCGCTCGTTGGTCGACCCAAATCAATCGTCTCGTCAAGGAACAACCAGGTGTCTTTCGGTCCGATGTTGTACCACGTATGTGGGTACTGTTCTCTGCCAATCCGCACTCTTACTCGCCACTCAGATCGATACGTCGAGGCAAGTCCGTGATGTAATGGGCCAACGTATTATCGGGATACATCTTCATGGAAGCGTTGCTAGGCAGTGTCAGGTAGAAATCAGTCGCCATTGCGTCTCAACGTGGGATTGGGGAGCAGGTAACCCAACGAACTACTTAACAGGGCCGTCCACAGATTATAATTCTCGTGACCTGTGGTCAGGTTGTAAATGCTTATCAGGATGACCGTGAACAAGACGAGGACCTGACACATAAAGAATATTTCCTCTTTAGGACACACGGTACCAAACAGATGCCAAGGAGTGCTGTCCTCTTCGCTCTGCGCGTCAGTACTGTCCTCTGCTGCTGCTACATCCTCTTGTTCCTCCTCTTCTATGATGGTGGTGGTGGTGAAGTCCCGTGTAGTCTTCTGTCATTTTTCTAATGAAGTGTCACCAGACGCGCGGCTAGTCTTTATAGTGGAGTGGACGAGCGCCTTGGCATCGATCCAGCTGTTGAATTTGTAGGGATAGCCGAACCATTTCACCAAAGCCTCCGTTCGTCTACCTACCTTATGGCGCTGCAGTACCGATTCCACGCGGTACATTTTATCGGCGGGTACCGACACCNGTGGTGGTAGTGGTGGTGGTGGTGGTGGTGAAGTCCAGTGTTGTCGTATCTTGTGTCATTTCTCGAATGAAGTGTCACCATACGCGCGACTAGTCTTTATAGTGGAGTGGACGAGTGCCTTGGCATCGATCCAGCTGTTGAATTTGGAGGGTAGCCGAACCATTTCACCAAAGCCTCCGTTCGCCTACCCACCTTACGGCGCTGCAGTACCGATTCCACACGGAACACTTTATCGACGGGTACCGACAGCTTCTGCAGCTCCAGTTCGTAGAAGGTGCCGTCCAGCACTTCACCGAGATCGTCCCTCAATCGGAACTCGTGTCGATCGGAGGGGCGAACCTCGTGTATCGTGAACATCTCTTCGCTCCAATTCGCCGCGTAGCCTTTTTCCAACTTACCCTTGTACTTGCTGACGCGCACGCGATCTGACATATGCAACTTGGGCACGCCCTTACCATCGTGACCGTACAGGCGCTGCCACACCTTTTCTTGATTCTGTGCACTTACCTTTGACGGAGCCATGCCGATGCTGCGGTGGGGGTGTTGTTGTACGACTGCACCAAGTCCTGAAGGACGTCGATGTATCGCCACGTCTGGTGTTTCGTGAAGTGTCGCCACATGCGCGTCTTCAACGTTCTGTTGAATCTTTCCACGATGCTCGCCTTCGTCTCCGCGTTGTGTGTGGAGAAGTGATGGATGCCGTAACTCTTCAATTTATTCAGAAATTCCAGTCCTTCATCTGTCTGCAACGTCTTTGGCCAGTCGTTGGCGAACGTGGTTGTCAGCGCTGCTACCAACGACCCCGCGGACTTGTTCTTCATAGGAACAAACCAGGCCACTTTCGAGAAGACGTCGATCACCGTGAGGAGAAAGGTCATACCGTCGTTGTCCTTTTTTAAATTCGACAGATGTAAAATTGTTTAGCAGCTTCCACTTTGTCAACGAGTTGGTTGTAGCTAAATTATATTGTAGTGCTATCAAGAAAGTAATCAATTACTTCACAGAAAGCATGTTTGTTAATTTGTAAATTGTTATTTACAATTATGCGGTATGCCCGGTATGTCTGAGGACAAAAAGCCTGGTTCCGTGTAAGTAACTATTGTGCTGGCGTCATTAGGACAGTAAGCTATTTACACTGATCGCTTCAGGGTATATGTCGTAAATACCTAAAGTGGAACCTTTCTTTGTATGCTAAATATGAAATGATAAATCACATTTGCGATGTTATAAACTGCAAGCAGCAAACTGTAGGGCTCACCAAGACGGTGACCAGGTGGCATTTCAGTGGTATTTCCGTACGGTCGACCGTAGCGTATGCCGGACCCAGTGAGCGCTGAGACCACAACAGTGGCGCCCCACGGTGTGAACCAGACAAAGTAGGGTGCTTAGTTGTTGCACGTTGTCTGGCGGCCAATGTGGAAACTAAAGACTTAGTAAAAGGTATTAATTTATTTCTGCATTATGAGCATAACACAGTGTCAGTGTTTGATAGCACATGTACACTACCGATGTTCCGAATGTTTATAAATTTGTTTCACAGAGGCGAACAGGGCGAGGAAACATTGAAAATAACGGAAGTGCTAAGTCGAGGAGATCCCCGTCTGAACGGTGTGAAGTCAGTGGCCGTGACGGCCACGTACGACTGGAGACCGGTTAGTCTGTAGTGCATTCCCTCGTGAGTGTCCGTGCGTGTGTGTGTGCGTGCGTGCGTGCGTGCGTGCGTGCGTGCGCGCATGATTGATTACGTACGTGCGTGTCTTGAAAATTATATAAAGGAGTGACATGCCTACATTAAGTCCTAGTCATGAGGTTTTATCAGCGGAGTTTCTACATCATCGTCGTCGGTCGCTACACGCGTGTTGTTTTCGTTTATCGTCGGTTGTAGATATAACTATACAGTTTGGCGCCTCCACGATCTCGCAAAGGGGATGTCAATAAGGGGAGCAAGTTTAGTCATACATTAGTTTAGCACCATGCTACCACCTAGTGGGGCAACTTGTTACATACGAAGAAAGAAATAAACCAATGTGGTGGCATGGCCAATACCCCCAAATACGCAGCTGCTCCACGTAGTAGGCCACAACTACTTCGTGCATGGTCTAATCAGTCAGCGTTGTTTCCAGATTGCGGGGACATGGTTCAGCGTGTGCATAGTTGTCCCAGAAGACAACCGTATTGTGCAGTCACGTGGCTTTGTGACGGCCAAGAAATTCGTCTACCATGTGCTCGACCTTCAACCAAACAAAGCTCCACTGTGTAGAATCGGCAAGAAACTGGGTACACGCGGTGAGCCGTTGATCTCCCATAATAAGGCCGCAGATTCGTGCGTTTGTGTCAATTAGCACTTGATGACCAGTTCCACCGCGCAAAATATAACTGTGTTTTATCTGGTTACTGCTACAATTGATTAACCATTCTGGATATCATAGTAAATTCCCACGTTATAGCGCGTATGCACGTACACACGTACGCGCCAAAAACAGTCCCCCTCTTATATGGCCATCGCTTCTTCAACGGTGCAATGGCTTTATAAAGTAGTGACCAGTTGTGAAGAGGAATGCCTTATTTGCTGCACGATAAGACGGTTCATGGGATGCCTTTTGTGATTAGGTCCTTAATCGAGGGATCGCTGTTTTGATTAAAATATGTAACATATTTTACAAATTCAAGTTTTAAAAATTCACAAATTCAAAGCATGTGGACCTCCCATCGTCTTGAAAATTCAATCAATTTTGGAACGAACATGTGTGATAGCATTGAATACCTCCACACCACCAGCGTAGAGTTGTACGAACACTTCCAGTGCATCACAACGATTAACCCTACTCGTTCGGCAAAGGTCCTCAAATTTATTGCGACTAGTCTCAGATACTAACGCTGTAATCACGTTTTAGAGGTTCTCTTGCCCCTTTGGTGTTTGCACTGCCGTAATTGGTATAGACAGAACTCGACCTCACGTCGCATGCCTTAGCGATGCAAACCTGCAATACTTCGTATGATCATGTTTTTTTCCAAGCCGAGTTAATCGACCTTTTCGGCAATGGCTGAGCCTCTAACTCCGAAATAACAGTAGATAAACAAGAATTCCTCATGGATCTCCTGTTTTCTATCAAGACAATGCCGATGTCAAGGTTCTCGTTAGCGGTGATGGAATAAAAAAAACACCTTTCTCATTTCGGACATGATCTTCTGCTGACCCTGTATCCTTGCACCTGGTGGACACCCCCTGGATCCGCCCATGCCATCTCCTGTGTTTTGATGCGGAAAATGTATAAGATTATCCCTGAACTGAAGCTGTGGGTGTGATATTACATTCCCCATTAATTGATCATTTGTTGTGCTCCGTGTTTGGCAGAAACCCCTGTGGTGAAGCTGACAGGAGCTGCCTTTCTCGATTCAAATCTGTACTTCAACAGAATTGAGAACGCTGAAGCGGTGCGAGCATATGAGCACTTCGTGGCCGGAATAGCCACATCAAACCCGAACCTAAAGGTAGGTGTTTACCTTGAGAAATTGCGCAACAAGAATGTCGTTTGCCTGAAGCAATTTTAGTGTTACTGTGCTACTTCAGTAGAACACTGTATATTTCATTCTAGTCATTTTGATTGCACCGATTTCAGCCTGGAGTTTGCCAAGCAGCGGCACTTACAGAACACCTTGATGACTCGTGGAAGTCGAACACTTACCCATATTGGCGATACCTTGGCAACAGGCACGGCGTCTTCAAAATCTACCCAGGAACTGTTATGCCTAAGAAATACGACCCCACAATACGAAGATGGTAAGTATTGGCGGCTGTGAAGGCAGTGGGGCTCCATTACCACATAACAATGTTCGCTGCAGACTTCCGTCAAAGATATATCAAATATATATATCTTCCGTAGTAAATTATAATTTACATCTTAGTAGATGCTTTGGGAACTAATGAGCATCCAGCACCATTATATAGTGATATTTGGTTTTGTAGTACTGTATCGATATAATTATAGCAATAAATGCAGATAAAACCGTCTACATTATCATCAATACTATTAATCCTGTGCAACGTGCAGATGAGCCTCAGGTAAAAAAAAACAATTGACAAACACTCGTGCTTGCAACAAGGTAATCATACGTGCAGGTAATAAGATTGCCAACCAAAGCGATGACTCCTTGCGGCGAGTTGGCAGGGAAGCGACATGGTTATCGAAAGTCTATATATTAGTCTATCTATAGTCTATCTATATCTAGCCCATATTAGATACATGTAATTTTTTATAAAGCGTATTTAAACAAGCACCCGATAGACAGAGGGACAAGTTAATAAAACTATGTTAACACATTTCGAACGAAATAGTCAAAACATAACCAGATAGTGTGCATAGCACATCTGTTATTTCTACTGCAAGGTGTTAACAAGTTAGAGACAGAGTGACTTACACAGAATAACGCAACAGCAAACAAACGTGTCAGGTAATGAAACACAATTAGTCAGAGTCAATATTATTTTTTAAATGCGAACATCACTACATTATAGTTGATTACCAGAAGAGCGAAACTATATTCACATTATTATACGTTTTTGTCTTTAAAGTTGTAATACTTCTTGCATGAAGGTCACCGTAGCAGTAGAGTGTGATATATCAAAATCATATCAACCTTATTTGTTTGACAATATTTTATCCCTGTTAGGGAATTCATCGACTGCCTGAGACACACACTTAATATGACTTTCAGATCTGATGGAACACATTCAGCAAAGGACAAGATTATTGGTGTGATGGCAATGGATTTGAAACTGAACACCGTCAAGACACTCCTGTCCACGTTATTCCCAATTTGTGACGACGACGACAAAGCGTAAGCACATTCTAATCACATTGTCTATACACCCAAATGTTTATTTTGAAAAGATTTACCAATGCTATATTGAATCTGGCCAAACATTCGAAACCATCGTCTTCAATCCGTTGTCATGCTGTAATTACAAATTGTACCCTATTTGGCGGAAGTAGTTTAAGGCAAATTATTTTCTGCCGGTTATTTTTTTGCAATATATTATGATGACTTTGTTGTTTATTGTCATAGTAAGACTTGTGATAACGATTGTGATACGTCTTCCATTTCCAGCTGTTTTCTGGTGGACAAAAGCGGATTCATTGTATACCACGAAGATTTTTTGCTGCCGGACAATACTAGATTGGAACACGTGCACGTCACAGAAAAGGTATTCTCAAATTACGCATTTTAGATAATGTTGTAGTTCTTGTTGATTAAGTGTTGTTTTAATTAATAATGTAAAATAAATCACATTGTTCTACCATTACTAAGTAAAAATATTACAACAGGTAAGATCGTGTCCAAGTGCATTATTCACAAAATATATGGAAGATGTTGGCTTTATTGCTTGCTGTAGTTTCTAAGACACTGTTGTTGAAGCGAATGTTAATGCGAACTCGACAAAACCTTTCGAGCCGCTGTTTTAAAGCTACCCGAATGGCTGCAGGATTGTCAATGTCATTGCATAATATAGTATGTATCCTACAGGAAGAAGACATTGCTGATGATCTGATTAAAAGCAACTTCATGACTCAGAAGTCGTGCCTTGGGGTGAACACCAAGAAAACATACAATACCTGGCGGGTAGGAATTTACTAAAGTACAACGTGTTACCTCTTATAATGTACTCGTGGCAAGAGGATGATTTACTAAAGTACAACGTGTTACCTCTTATAATGTACTCGTGGCAAGAGGATGATTCCTTTCAAAGTGATGGTATGCCTTTGCTGCAGATGTTACCTCTTATAATGTACTCGTGGCAAGAGGATGATTCCT
>SDWI01001959.1:57142-67554 GCA_009193005.1 Lamellibrachia luymesi
TACACTAACAACTGAGCCATGACAAAGACGTATATAGATACGGGGAAATTCGTGAGTCATGGGCATAGACAGTTTCACCGTGGACTTTCCAAGCTAGTTGATAACATCTAACCAAATCACGATCTAATTCACAATTATATACTCGTATATGACAATGTACCGAACAAACGTGGGTATTGATAGGGGAAGTTAAGAGTCATGTCATTAAGTTTCCGCATCGGCTTTATTTCTTTAGAGTGCCGTTAGCAAGCCCATTAAGAGAGGCAATCAAGCATGACGGCAGCAAACTCATTTCGAGAGGCAATCAAGCATAACGGCATACGTAGCGATTTGCCGGCGATAAATGTTGCAAGTCGCTAGGAAAACAACGACACTAATCTGATGAAATAATGCATTGTTAACTTTATTACGTCATCAGTGTGTGGTGCTGTCTTCTCTCGGAAGGTCGGCTAAACTGGAGCGGCACCCACGTTTATTTCGCGCCAATCTGTCTACATTACAATAACACACATATCAACAAGTGTAAAATATACCTTCGTTTTGCTGTGTAAACAACTAATTCGACACGTGTGAACACGTGCGAATGACACAAAACAGTTGGTCCAAGAAACCGACGCTATTGCATGTTTATCAGTCAACTGCTTGTGTTAGCGAAGTAAATAAAACGATGCATTAATTTGGTTAGTACTCATATCTTTGATCTTTACAGGGGCATTCTATAAGAGTTGTGTTTGCAAATTGACGAAGGTGGAATTTTTTCGATCGTTTTAAAAATTTGACAGGGTTGTCATTTGATTTCTGTAAAGCTACATTACTGAAAGAAATAAAACTGCGGCTGATGTTTTTGGTGAAATCGTTCAAGTAGAGACTGGATATAGTTTGGTGCAAGACATTTGCTTTCTATCCTAGCGCAAAATACAACTACGCATCGATACCAGTTGTTAGGCTAGTCGGCTAAGGAACGACGACGATAAGTGTGCATGTCAGTGTAATATTACACAAAACGTCCACAATGTCATCATTGTAAAAACAAGCATTCGCCACAGGCAACTGCAAATTAAGGACTAAGCATTACACACAACACCTCGCATTCCTACCCGCAGCAGACAACACAAACACAGTGGACCAACCATTGCACACAACACATCCCATTCCTACCCGCAGCTGAAAACATAAACACAGTGGACCAACCACTACACACAACACCTCCCATTCCTACCCGTATCAGACAACACAAACACAGTGGACCAAACATTGCACACAACACTTCCCATTCCTACCGGCAGCTGACAACCTAAACACATTGGACTAACCATTACGCACAACACCTCACATTCTTACACGCATCAGATAAAACAGACAGGGAGGACCAACCATTACACACAACACCTCAAATTCCTACACGCATCAGATAAAACAAACAGGGTGGACCAACCATTACACACAACACCTCCAATTCCTACCCGCATCAGTTAACACAAACACACAGTGGACCAAACATTGCACACAACACTTCCCATTCCTACCGGCAGCTGACAACATAAACACATTGGACCAACCATTACGCACAACACCTCACATTCTTACACGCATCAGATAAAACAGACAGGGTGGACTAACCATTGCACACAACACCCCTCCATTCCTACCCGCATCAGACAGCACAAACGCACAGTCGACCAACCATTGCACAACATCTCCCATTCTTACACGCATCACATAACACATACAGGGTGGACCAACCATTACACACAACACCCCTCCATTCATACCCGCATCAGACAACACAAACACAGTGGACTAAGAATTTCACACAACACCTCCCATTCCTACCCACATCAGACAACACAAACACAGTTGACCAACCACTGCACACATTTCCCATTCCTACCCGCAGCTGATAACACAAACACAGTGGACCAACCACTACACACAACACCTCCCATTCTTAAACGCATCAGACAAAACAAACGCAGTCGACCAACCACTACACACAACACTACCCATTCCTACCCGCATCAGACAACACAAACATAGTGGACCAACCATTGCACACAACACATCCCATTCCTACCCGCATCAGAAAACACAAACACACAGTGGACCAACCATTGCACACAACACTTCCGTTCCTATCTGCAGCTGACAACATAAACACAGTGGATCAACCATTACGCACAACACCTCCCATTCTTACATGCATCAGATAAGAAAAACCGAGTGTACCAACCATTACACGTAACACCTCCCATTCCTACACGCATCAAACAAAACAAACACAGTGGACCAACCATTGCACACAACACATCCCATTCCTACGCCCGTCAGACAACACAAACATACAGTGGACCAACCATTGCACAACACCTCCCATTCTTACACGCATCGCATAACACATACAGGGTGGACCAACCATTACACACAACACCTCTCCATTCCTACCCGCATCAGACAACACAAACACAGTGGACTAAGCATTTTACACAACACCTCCCATTCCTACCCGCGTCAGACAACAGAAACACACAGTGGACCAAACATTGCACACAACATTTCCCATTCCTACCCGCATCAGACAACACAAACACAGTGGACTAAGCATTTCACACAACACCTCCCATTCCAACCCACAGCAGACAAACACAGTGAGCTATAGCTAATACAACCGACACCTCTCTTTACACTGTTACCCACCTCACGGCCCGTATTCTCGAATGATTTACGAATTCGTAACTCCAGTTTTCCATAAATGTGGCGGCAAAGCTGCCTCCGAGGCTGTTAATCGGAGTATGTCAAAATAACATGGCGAATTTAATATTGTAATGCGAGTCTACCAGTCTTGGCTTAGATTCAACGTGGATTATGTAATGGATATCTAATCAGTTCTGCGTGTACGCTTTTGTGTCACATTTCCACAAAGTTAGTAAATGTGAGGTGTTGCGTTAATGATACAGATGCAGATTAATCGTAAATGTTGAGATAATTGCATTTCCTTAATCTCAGTGAAAACAAGATGAATTAATAACGTCATGAGGACGGCTTAATGTACTTTCCATTACTTTCAACATTGGGAATATGTCCGGGGGTAAACATCAGGGGAATATGTCTACGGGTATATGTAGCAAACGCTTTCATTGCACACCCAAAACAGTTAGAAATTATAGAATAAACAAGCGTATTCTCTCAGAACTCAGAATTTGAACGAAATGGCATCCGAAGAGACGCACTTCGCTCGGGCCGAGATGGAAGACTTTTCCATCAAGCCTTTGCGTCATTTGAATTAAACAATGGACGATGTAATATTGTAGTTGAACGATGGACTAATTGTTTCTATTATGTTTAATTACTGTCAGTTAAGTATAAGTTATTGTAATATTATGTATTGTGTAATGTGTAATATTGTCCTAATTATCCACTGATGTAATGTAAACATCATTGATTCTATTGTTAGATAAATATAATTTTTATTTGATTTGATTATTAGAACTGTGCTTGCCGACTCGTCAAATGTGTTCTTTCAGACAACCGTCAAAGTAGGCGTTTCAGTGTGCGGTGGCGCATGCCCAGGGAAGGTGTTCAGGCAGAATCGCAATCGATTAAGTACAATAACGCTGAAACTTAATGTCAGAACCCTGAACGCACTTGATACTGGAATGTGCAAAACATTAGTTAATAAGTAAAGGTAATTTTTAAATTGAATACTAACATGCTCATAAATGTCAACATATATATCAGCCTATAAGAAAAGTTAGCAATGTTGGGATTAATTCTCACCACGAGAATTCAGTGTAGAGAGGTCACAACCCATCCTCCGGACTGTGTTTGATTATTCAATGTTTGGCTACATTTAAAAGTGGCATTATCAGCTGAGTGGCAGATGGCTAGGCCTACATCCATTGTTCTGGAAGACCCCTTTGCTTGAAGTATCCTACACAATGTGTAAAATACTGTTATTGCATATCTGCCATTCGTTTAACGTTACTAGAATGCCAGGAAGTACTCATAATTGTTTTTTATTTAACAACAGTTCTTAATGTTGCGGCGATATTGAGTGTCATTTGCTAACCATTTGGGGTTTACTAATTAATGGCTCTGAAACGTAAGACACCTTTAACAAATAATATCAAACGTATTTAAAATGCCACATTGTCTTCATTCAAACAAAAGTGCACATACGTGTGGTTGTAATTAATTTTCGAATGCAAAAACTTGTTGAAATGAGTATGTGTGAGACAAGTTGACATTTGCTTCCTATCAAAATCATACCAAAAAACTTTTATATGTGAAAACTTAACAAGATTAAAAGTTAATATATAAATAGCCCAGAAAACGTTTTTGCAACGACCAGACGCCATAAACAACGACCAGACGCCATAAACAACGACCAGACGCCATAAACATACCACCAAAAAAAAATGGCCGAACTTTTACATTTTAAGCAGGTACCGAGTACTGACCACCATAAAAAGCAAGGGCAGCAGCGGCAACGATCAATGTAGTTATGTCACGCTTTAGGGCCCACGATATTGAGGCTGACGCTTTCTTTTCAGCAGTTAGGCTAGGTTTCAACAACGCACGCACGCACGCTCGCTCGCACGCACGCACACACAACTACACGTCGCGACGCTGTTGCATTAGGTCCGTGCCAGCGCCTGCTGACAGTGGCGTATTTGAGAGGCAGGGACCACCGGGCCATGCTATGCGCTTTGACTTAATTTTGACTTAATATCGTGTATGACCTGCTGCGATACTACATGATAGCATGGTAGACTAAGTGTGCCCTGCCCCTTTGCCCTTTTGCGATGTCCTAGTTTCGCCACTGCCTCCTGTTGACTACCCCAACAGCTTTGTCCTTGACCTGAGACCACAGTGACGGTGTACAACAAAAGAGACTCCAGCTCTCAGTTCAAGACTTCCAGATTGTATCTGCTTTTGCCTGTGGTGCTGTTAACATTAAATAGATTCACGATGCGTGCTTGTGGGTAACATTTTCACCCTTTACAAGACCAAGTCACCCACAACCTGGTGACTGGGCGGATCCAGACCGTGAAAAGGGGGGTACCCAAATTCCCCCAAAAAGACACCAGGTGGCTGAACTTCTAACGATCCATATTACTACAGAATACGAACGCACGGGGGTAAATTGCAACATAATGTTTTACCATTGGAGCTAAATTTAACAAGACAATAATGTCATTACTTAATCGCTATAATATCATGTTTTAATACATATCTAGGATATATGACTAGTTTGTGAGACTAAATAGGTACTACCTAAAATACGTATTTAACAAGAAATTGGTAGATCCCCTCTTTTGAACACCGTTTAAACTGTAAAGAAGACTATCATATTAATTACAGATCGTTTATTAATTATTATCCAACACACAACAATGAATGATTGATCGTCACTTACGATTTTGTTCAGCCAAAAAATTTCTGACTAATAGTTAACAATTATGCCATTTCATCTAAGAAAATGTGTTTTGCCGTTGAAATTATCTAAGCTTTGCACAAATAGTCGTTATCGGTCGGTTTAGTGCTTGCGTGGAAGCAACCATACATCGGCCATCACTAATAACTCAACATTAACATAGATGAAAGAACATGCTTACATACTGGCGCGTCTATTATACAACTATTGGCAAGTAATGCCATCGGGAATAATACATTATTTTTTATAAAGAACATACAGTACATATTATTAAGAGGACGATGACATCTGACCGACATCTCACGGTCCCCGCACCTGCGTTCACTCAGCAGTAGCGCTGTATATACAATGCGTGGTTACACTTTCTACAGAAGACGGAAGGGCGCAGACAACAGTTATTCTTCCCAATTGATGGCCAAGCTAACGGTGTTTTATGATTGTGAGAACACGTGACCATCAAATAAGTATAAAGCTTCATTGCCAGAGATACGACAGGTTCAACGTGTCAGCATTCCTGGCTGAATTCTCTTACCTCGTGTGACAATAAAAGCGTTGACTTCGGTTAACTTACGTACGGCAGTATTTGTGGCAATGTCCCACGTTTGTATCTTTGAAATGTCCTCATCTGAGGAACAAGTGCAGGTGTGCGTCACCTCGAGATGTCTTTTCCGACTTGATGAAAAAATCCGATCAAAATAACGGCGGTGCCGCCTGGGCACCTGGTGGACAAGCCCCGGATCAGCCCATAGAATGTGTGTATAGCGTTGTTGATCACACTAATACAGTGGACTCCGCTAAACATAACCACTTCTAGCCAAATCGATTCTACTAAGCGAATGACTCACTTATGCTGCGCATTTATATACAGCGGAAGTTGGAACTAGTTCCGTCCCAGCCAACGTAGTTGATTCTAGTAAACGTCTCATTATTTTATCAGCGATTGTGTCATGTGCAGATCACTTCATCTACAACGACGCAAAATCGTCTTGTTCAACGCAGCGCGCCCAAGGCAGTGGGTCGTTCTTGCCATATAGACGCCATATGATTGAGGTCAAGCTCCTCACACGCTGACAGCATAACGAAAAACGTGACTACATCGCCCTTTTGAAAACCCAGCCACCTGTGACGGTACATGTTTCTAGTGTGCACATTGTTGGGTTTCCTGCCCGCGTTATCTGTGTCCACGCACACTGATCGTAGTGACGCGCACACAGCCGGTGGCGTATTTAGGGGCGGCATTTGGCAGTGGCCCTACATTGGCTTAATACATGCTTTCGTATGTAACTTCTTGCTACATGGTAGAGTGGTAAACCAATGGGTGACTAATCTCCTCCCCCCTTGGCCTCCCCTTTGCGAGATACGAGACACGCCACTGCATGCGTAAGTAGTTATAGTGCATTTTTGACCAAGCAAAACAGGTGACCAGTTTGGGAGGGACATCCGGTTTCCAGTTGCGCGCGCAGCCGCACAGCTTTCTTGGTAGCCTGAGCGCCCATGGCGGTGACCCCTAACCCTACAGCGCCCCCTGGCGAATGGAGCTAACCCTAACCGTAACCCCAACCTGTGGACGGTTGCGTAACCCTAACTTTCTGCCGTGACGGCTGTGTAACCCTAACCTTCTCTCGTCAGCGGTGAACCCTGACCCCGACGGAGTGACCTCTACGCAGTGGTTATTAACAGGGTCATTATTACCGATAAAAGGAGCTAATGAGGAAACGAGAAACCAACACAACACGGTATGGTACGAGTGCACACGTATTTTATTGAACAACACAAGCAGCATTATGATACAACAAGGGTAGCGTGTAATATCACTACGACTACGACCATTATGACGATGATGACGTGACTTGCGGATGTTGACCATCACGCTAGAGGTCGCGAGCTTATGGGTGTCTCCACCTCGCCAGAAGCTCGAGGGTGATGAAGAGGCGACTTGCGGATGTTGACCATCACGCCAGATGTCATGAGCTTAGGGGTGGTGCGTCCACCTCGCCAGAGGCTCAATCGATGTACGATGTGCGATAATACAGTCTACCTTGTCGCAGCTGTTTAAGCCAATAAAATACGCGGCAATCGTTAGTTACTAGATCTGTGCCGAATATGTTAACAACAGTTCTCATCGGAAAGCCGTTACAACGAAGCAATACATAAGCTACACTATATTATCCATAAACGTTAGACAGAGGACTCTGAAGTTTCTTGCTATTATGAGTATACTCGGAACAATGTTCGTTCATGAAGGTGCGGAACGCCGCGTGTCGTGGCGGCAGACCGTACGAGCAGAAGTAATCGCCGCGTCCGTAGGCGTCCAGGTACAGCGCTATCCAATGTTCGCCCGGTTCGTCGCCGTCGTCGGTGTTGCACACGAAGGCCGCAGGCAGAGCGTCTATCGTCGTAGGACTTCCATCTTTGGGTACGACACCGCTAAAGATCGATCTGGTGCGCGGGTCCCTCGCTAGTAGTCTAGCGATCTGCAGGGTGTCCATCTCAGTAGTCGTAGATGACGTTGAGGCTCTTGTCTATTTCCAACACGGACTCGAACTCGGCGTAGGCGACGACGTTCACGGTGTTCGGCAGCGCGTCGCGGAAATGCAGCTCTATGCGCAGGTTGCTCTTTTGTACCAGATGGAAGCAGGGGCCATCGCACTGGTCGGGGGTCAGGTCAAAACCGAAGAAGGTGTAACCGTGTCGGTAGTCGCTGCGAGTCAGTCCGTTCCCCTCGTCCTGCCACATCTTGCCGGTCGAAGAGAACAGACTCATGTAGCTCCTGACGAAGAGGTAGTCTTCGAAATTCGGCTGGAAAGGTTTGGAGGGTATCTGTCGCCCGTCCACGTACACTGCGTGGAAGGTGATGGCGTTGTTCTTGGCGTGAAACGGTTTCTTGGTGTACACACCGTTGTACGCATCGTTATCGATGCAGCACAGCACCAGACGTTTCGGCAGAGTGCCGAGGAACAGGTTCTCGTGCGTGTGCGACCGAGCGCCTGCGGAAATGCAGTACATCTTGCAGTCGACGGACAGCATCGGATACTTGACCGTGCTCTTCTCTAGAGCCTTGATGTGCGCCATCTGCACGGTCGGATTCAGGGTGGCCTTCTTCGCAAACAAGGTGGCATTGACGATGTTTATCCTGTAATCGGGGTTGTTCCCACAAGCCACTGGTGCAAAAACGGGCTTACTGCGAACCAGTCGTATCTTGACATCGACGCCGTTGATCAGGAATTTATCCTGCAGAAAGAGATCCCCGTGGAGACGGCCCATCAGGTCGACCATGCGACTCCTTACGATGTTCGCTCGTCGAGTCACGAACCCTTCGTTAGCCGCAGGTCATTCGGCTATCTCGACGGCGTCCATGTGAGTGGCCGTGTCCTTGTGCCACAGCTGACTCGTCAGTTGCGTGTCCTTGGCATCGGTACCGTAGCTCAGCAGCATCTCTATGTAGGCGCGATACGCATACGTGTTGGTCGAAGGGGTCGCGAGCGTACCGTTCAAGTAGACGTCGACTTGACTGAACAGCGAATGCAGCCAGTTATTGACTGGACCCACGTGATCGACAAAGTCGAGATCGTCCCCATTGGCTCGTGTCACCTTCACCTGCACGTGTAGCATCGTGTTGGCGAGATCCAGGTAATCGTCTCCCGATCCAGGTATCAGGAATTCTATCGGTCCACCCGAGTCCAGAGAGGCCATGGGTTGATGTTCCACTACATATCTGTCGACGATGCTGGTCTATGTACGAAAGCCATCGTTGTCGAATATGTCGGCCTCACGTTTCTTGGGCGTCTGTCTCTCGTCGCTAAAGTGACTCCTTTCTTCGCAGGTGCGCGTTTTATACGTTTACGAGGTCGCACGCCAGGGACGAAAAGGCTATGCATCAGACTCCTACCAGCATTAGTGACGCGTCGTTTGGTCCAATTTTTATGCTCTGTCCGGACATGACGTCGTCGGCTATGCGCACGCCGGTCTTCAACGCCCCCTTTCCCAACGCCAAGGCACCTCTCTTGGTGAGTGGCATGGCGCTGCGCAGCAGACATCCGAACAGACTGCCTAGTCCGTGACCTCGTTGGTATTGGGCACCGGCGAAATAGGGCAGTGCACCACCCGCCTGACGCGCGTAGTACTCGTTGTAATTCATCTTCAGAGCAGTTCGGTCCTGCGCCATCGAAAATTGAGTGTCACGGTCACCTTGCCGTACTCGAATGGCACGAACCGACCGGTGTCGTCTCTTATATTGATCTCTATCGCCTTGAAGTGGGCGTAGAACAGAGGCACGTAGTGAATGTTAGTGAACCGATCATATACCGTGGCACCGTGACTTCCGCCAACCGGAAGGGACCGTAACAAAGGTGCGAGACTGTCACCGACTATGCGAGACTCCACAACGTCCGTATAGACGTAGATGGTATCGAACCCTTGATCCATGTCCACCACGTTGTCGGCCTCTTGACGATAGGAGTACGGAACATCGGCAGTCTCCTTGGATGACGCAACCACGGTGGCCGACGGTGTGGGACCGATAATCCGTCCACGTAGACCACGTACACTCGGGAGGGTGTACGCGCGCTCGCCTGCATTGGCTACCGCTGTCCATAGTGCTGGTGGCAGTGGTGCCTCTGCTACCGGAGGCGGCGGTGGCGGTGGTGGGGGTGTCATGTGCAACGTAATTTTTTTGTTCTTCTCATTTTTGCCCGTACCTTATCCGTCGTCATACTGTCCAGTGCCTCGTTGACATGGTTCATCAATGTTTTGGCACTTAACTGCGCGCTCGTTGGTCGACCCAAATCAATGGTCTCATCAAGGAACACCCAGGTGTCTTTCACTCCTATGTTGTACCACGTATGCGCGTACTGTATTTCTGCCAACCCGCACTCCCACTCGCCACTCAGGTCGATACGTTGAGGCAAGTCCGTGATGTAATGAGCCAAAGTATTGTCGGGATACATCTTCATGGAAGCGTTGCTAGGCAGTGTCAGGT
>SDWI01001960.1:46480-59372 GCA_009193005.1 Lamellibrachia luymesi
TATATATATATATATCCATTTCCGACTGCGCACGTTCGATCAAGATAATGTTTACGTCATGTACGCATGCACGCAAGCATGCACGTACACACGCACAAACTCATCTTCCTGCTGACCTCATCCCCGACGAATCCCGTCCCGGCAGCCACGTCTATGATGTACGTGTCGTCTTTCCTGTCGCCGAAGTAACGGTCAACGAACTCGGCCGCCATCGCTGCGCCGGAGTAGTGACCAAGGGACATCATCTATATTTAACAAGATGAATTGTAACATTTCCACATTTTTACATATTATGGGCGATTCAAAAATGCATGGTTATAAAATATTACTTTAATGGAATTTCAAAATGTTGTCGTTTATAAAGTATATAGAAATATATTATTTAAAGAGCGAGAGAGAGAGAGAGAGAGAGAGAGAGGGGGTGGAGGGAGGCAGGGAGGGAGGCAGGGAGGGAGATGGAGAGAGAGGGAGAGAGAGAGAGAGGGAGAGAAAGAGAGAGAGAGAGAGATAGATAGGGAAAGAGGGGGAGACAGGGGAAGTCAGTCTGTTGAGCGCTTGCCACGCGTTGCGACTAGAATGCGTGAAGTCAATGGATGAAACAGTTTCGTTCCACCTCGGCCGTCGTTTCTCGCCATTTCGTAGTGCTGTGGCCGTGTTCGTTGACTCCGTATCCAGCGAGTCGACATGCTATGCAAATGTCTAAAAGGAATCTACTTTTACATGTCGTAACGCCATGCACTTTACGTAACATAAATTTTGCATTTCATACTAGAACGTATACACAGTTTTAACCAGAGTAACTGATGTTGATAAACAGTCAATATTAAATTGCAATTTTAGGTATACATACCGTTTCATAAGTGCCTTCTTGAGCCAGTTTATTGTAGTAATCAATTATTTGTTCCATCCCAGTTCCATTCTTTAATATGCCACAATGCAAAGGATCTACGTACTCTGTGCTGACACCCTGAAGGCCTACAGTGTTGTTCGCCGACATTCTGTCTGCAAAACATTAAATTGTGTTCCTGCACTGCCTAAACATATTGGATTGTCTGGTGGTGGCGTGTGGAGGCGTGTGGAGGCGTGTGGAGGCGTGTGGAGACAGATGAGTAGAAGCCCGATGCTACTAGAGAGGCACGGCAGAAGTGTTTCGAAATTGTAAGCATAAACACACAAACATTATTTGTCATACGTATTATCGCTCGTCGACCCCCGAAAACTGGCGGGAACGTCAACTGGAGTCTGTTTGAGCGCCTCTGTGCACCCAAGCGTGAAGGTGCGAGGAACTAGGTGAAAGAGCCGGCTTCGAGCACTGGCCTTGGCTTAATTGTTATGGCGAATAACGACGTCAAGTGCGTCAAATGCGGCAAAGGAAGAGTTAATGCTGGCAGCACCATCTGTGATGCGTGTAATAGAAAGAGCAGTACCGTTCTGTCTCAAACAAAAGTGATGGCAGCATTTTATACCAGAGATGCACTGAATGATGCAAAGTGCATCTTGTGGTCCAAATTTTAAGAGGCTGACATTTTAGAACCTATGCAATCGAGACAAACCTCTTGCAATAGAACCGACAAAGAGGCTATGCGTGTCGGCACAATGACGGCTCTTAGTGCCCTAATCGAGAATGACATCAAAGTGCAGTGTGTTGCACATTACTGGAAACTGATCCCAAACTATAAATCAGAGGATTAGCCGAGTTGAGTCTGGGCGAGAAATTAACAGACCTTTAGGGTAAACTCCAAGTGTTCGTGGACACTCTTGGCGATATCAAATCCGATGTCGTGCACTACAGCTAGAAGAATACTGCATTAGAATCTGACTCCAAACTACGCGGACAACTGATCCAACAGGTGATAGTTAAAACCAATGGTCGTAATGCGGAGATTCCAACACTGGCAGAGTTCGTTGGTTTCATGTTCGCAAAAAGGACAGTTTGTTTCATAAATGTCGTTGCTAAAGTTTAAGAAAATATGCGTGAGATTTCAGACCTTTGCCGTGAGACTGTGACATTTAATGCAAAACCGGCGTATGTGTGGGAATTGACAGGTGTAAAGCCGCATGGAAATGTAATCACAGCTTAAATCGTAATTAATGCAATATGATGACTGACATACAATTTACATGATGATTATGGTAACCTGGGGTAACACGGCTCCCCGTGCCTCCCCAAATCCAGTTCAAAATTATGCTAAAAATTATATACACACCCCAAAAACGTAGCAACACGAGAAATACTTGATTAAATCAGTGTTTTCTTAAACGTTTATATGCACTGAATGATCTAATATTTAACCAATAGTAAAAATGGTGCAACTCACCATCTAACGGTGTGAATCACGAACGTAACTTTTGACATTATTGGTGGTGATATTATTATTCAGTTGGCAGATCACAGAATATAAAATGAACCATATTGTATTGTGTTTTGTATTCATTATGTTAAAACCACACAACTAAAATCAACGCCCGTTAGAAAAAACGGGGTAATAATTAATTATGTAACTATGTAGTTAGAACACACGTTGTACACGTGGTGCAAGACGGTCCTTATGTATTTCCCCACACGCACAAGGTCATAATGTATCAAATGTATTACACATGTCCAAGAATGTGTAAAATAAATGTAACATACACTTTTCGTGGACTCACTAACTCTACAGAAGGAAAATAAACCACTCCCTCGTTTGCCCTAGACACGGCTGTTTGGAGTTAAATGTCATAAAAAAGATCATAAATATTATTGGAATAAAAAGTGTCTTCAAGGGTCTCCAAATTATCTTGGCATTCAACTGAAGTCCATCACTGGACCATGTCCTGGGGACATTGCACAGGCCTAAGAACCGTTCAGGGTTTGACAACTATGCGGCTTGCCTGTTAATGTTCAGAAAATGACAAACGAAATACAATTTTTGAAATAGGAACATAGACGAAGAATGCAAAATGAGGGATATTATATTTGATACAACTACCAGAGAACATTACTTAGGAGTAAAACTTTGGACCGACATGAAGATTTCAGAGTAATGTGAGATGTTTAATTAAATAATCACATTATCGGGAAAATAAGAGAAATGTACATTTATAAGAAAAGGCGACAAATATCAGCTGGAAAACATAAAATGATAAAGAATCGCATCTGAGACGTTTCAATAGAAGAAATGTCAGTTGCAAAAAAGTTATTTGAACTTTCTCGACAAATTAATTGTCTTTCCATCTGTGCACCTGTTGGTTGCGTTGAATGATTGTCTTGATAAATCGTGTTAAAAGTACATTTACTTGGACAAATAATGAACCGCGGAATTGTTTAACATCAAATACACAAACGATACAGTGACACGTTACGAGTACCTTGCAGTTTTATTGTCCTGTTGAATCGGGTAGTCGCGACCTACGATACCAGCTATTACAGCGTTTGCATCCACTGACTGATGATACAATTCATGCATATGCAATCATGGGTGTTATTCCATGAAACCGTTAACTAATGAGCGATCGGAGACATTTCTTATCGAGAATTGCTTTTAGTAAAAGACAAGCTTTGCAACATGGACTGTGCACCTGCGCCTGCGTTGAATGGCAATATTGTTAAATAGTTTTAAAAGGACATTTACTTATAAAAATAATGAACCGCAGGCACGTGTGTCGTTTCTTGTTTCACATTGTTTTATATCAAACATTTCAAATATTTTCGGAATAACGTGTAACAAGCACGTTTGAATGGACTCATAAATTATGAGAGACGGCACATTGTAAACGTGCGTGTGACGTGTCAGAAGCCCGTACGTACAAGGTACAACGAATACCAGCAGTCAATGTATACTCGGGAGGTGGGGTCAGTCTGGAAACAAGGACAAAAACAACGATTGTATTACAAGAAATAATCCAATAGAAATCGACAGTGTTCCGCACATTTTAGTTATAGCGTAATTGTTTGTCTTAAAATGACCGGGTGAGTAACCGGGGTGTCCCCAAAAATACAACACAAATCAACCCTGGAAAACATTGTTTTTTAACCCAATCCTTGATTTGGGATATTTTGGCCCAATTTTGTGGCTCCGATTTATATTTGCGTCTGCTCATCACATTTGTAATTGTTTGATTTAAAGTTCAATACGTTTGCCAGGATATGTATAAAAGTGCATTATGTTATGATGATTCATTAGTCATAATTAATGACACGCAAATGGGTGTAAATACGTAAACTGTTTCACAAATTCAGGTTTTGGGGAATTCATGCGACCCCCCCATTGTCTTGAAAATACAATAAGTTCCAGCTTAAACGTGTGTGATAGTGTCGTACACCTCAACTTAAACGTGTGTGATAGTGTCGTACACCTCAACTTAAACGCGTGTGATAGTGTCGTACACCTCAACTTAAACGTGTGTGATAGTGTCGTACACCTCAACTTAAACGTGTGTGATAGTGTCGTACACCTCAACTTAAATGCGTGTGATAGTGTCGTACACCTCAACTTAAACGCGTGTGATAGTGTCGTACACCTCAACTTAAACGCGTGTGATAGTGTCGTACACCTCAACTTAAACGCGTGTGATAGTGTCGTACACCTCAACTTCTATGCATCACCTTCTATGCGTCACATAACTCATCATGTCCTGCTAGCGAAGAATTCTAAGAGGGTATGTCGGGATGCGGGGGAGGAGCAAATTAGAACGACCGGGGAACAAATGGCAATGCTGGTGTCAATGAGTTTGTAAATGTCCTCTTCTAAAGAACAAGAGCAGGAGGGCGCCACCTTGCGGTGTCTCGATGTGTCTAGTAGTGTGAATATGTTTAAATATTTGATAAGGGCGGGCTACACATAGATGAGAAAATTGTTGGACCCTCGATAAGCCAATGGCTTCCTTGTCCACTTGCCATCTGGAACTTGTTGTTTGGGATGGCAATCTTGTTAAATCTTGTTAAATCTTGTTAAAACTATCTGTAACTTGATCAACAAATGCGGCCCATGGATCAGCCCAAGTAGCTGATCCCACGTTGTAACTGTGTCGTAGATGAGAATACGTATGCTTAATGTTTGGAACTAATTTATCATGTTAAATTGATTAAATATGTGTTATATCGGGTTCGTGTGTTTTTAAAATGACATAGTATACATGTAATGTATGAGTATTTCACACGGTAGGTAAATGTATGTGTGTTTAAAGTGTTGTGAGCGTTTAAAGAAAATCTTCGGCAGATTTCTTCTGCTGAAGAGTTTATAAGTATGTACAATTTGCACAGGATTCATGGAAACGCATGTTTGGAAATGATAAAAACAATAGAAAAAGCCGTTTTGTCTTCATATTTTGGCTCTTGAGTCGGTTGTTAGTTTCGCATAATCGTATTTGATGATGTGTGTAGAATGAATGTTTGCGGTTCCAGAATTACCACCTTCGAGTGAGGTTTGGCAGTGTTCAAAATATACCCTTTTTCAATCAGTATCATAGTGACCTAACGATTTAACATATCGACCAAAAAGCGCCATATAGCCATAACAAAATATATATTTGTAGAAATAAGTAATTTTGTTGCATCATGTTGACAATAATTTACCATTTCTTCACATATTGCAGTTGAAATACTATGTAATATACCTGATTTAAAAAATAGAGTTTTTAATTTATTTGGTTATGTTACAAGGTTTTTTTTTAAATTTAATGTGAAAAAATAGCCACAAAAAACGAAGTTTAATCGTTTTGACACAATCCCCAAAGAAACAGATGACACACATATAAGCATGCCAGTGTAACTGATAACTTTATGGCAGATTTTAGTTAACATAAACCAATCATGTCTGCTAAACCACAGTGAATGAATTAAGCAAAAGTTGATTGAACCCCTAAAATGGCAGTGTATTTTTTGACAGAATCCATTCACCAATCGTAATTTACTGCTGTATTACGTTGCTTGAAGGTAGGCCGCGTTCATGTGCAAAATTGCAACGTCGTGAGTGCTGTAGTTGTTTTCTCAAACAATATTTGAAACATAATTTCCTGGTTATTAATGAAAACACAATCGCAACAAATGCTTGTTTTTGTGCTGCAATTTACGGTTTTCACTGGCGTTTTATGTATTGTTGACAAAACATAATGGCAATTTGTAATATTGACATGGCCCCTTAATTTGCCGCCACAATAGCCCTTGAATCTTTACTTGTTTTGTCGGCTATTATATCAAGTTACGTCAGCCATCTAACAAACACGTGGCAGGGTGTGTGTACGGTCATTTTGATTGGCCCGTTATCCCGCGGGGTCACCATATCACATACGCGTCGGCACTTCCGTTCTTGTCAAAGGCACGATAAACGAGGTTAACGCTCAGTGAATGCTGATATTTGCTGGTTTATGTACCTGGTTTAGTTAGATAGATATAATACTGATGTGTACTAAGCATTACAGTAACCAGACGATGTGGTCCGCTTTCACGGCGAACGAATATAGCTGGTTCGAACACCGTAGCGCACGCGGTCGTTACTAGACAACATAATGTTTACATTGTTATTTTGAAATGATCTGTAACTTAGCACAGCATGTCATTCAGTACAAGCATGTTATCTGTTGTAAGGTAATGAACATACAGCAACATAAAACATGATTGAAAACATACAGATTGGCTTCATTGGATTTCAAAAACGAAGAACATTAAACACTATTCACTTGATACTTGATTGTTGTCTTTTTCAAAGAAGCATCGCTGTTCAAAATAGTTCCGGTCTACAGTAGCGTCTTGGAGAACATTTGGTATATGACCGGTCACCTTAAAACGGGTCATCATTAACACATTTACGAAGGGAATGAAAACTGCTTTGTATTACAAGGGTTTGAAGCCATACAAGTCAGCCGCAAAAATAAAAGAGGAAGTGGTGTAGCAATGTACTTTAAGGAATCCGTGGTATGTTCTTGGTAGTGGACAACATCGTGGAATGTGTTACAGTAGAATTACAGTAAAACCTGCCTTTGCAGACACATGCCTATGACGGACACTTTTGAATTACGAATTACTTGCTATTAATTTGCACTGTCCGCTAACTGCTCATAGTGGCCACCTTGTCAATGTGGACAACGGACAGGGACTTTGGACCCAACCATTCATAGTCCCCATTCATCCCTGCCGCTTGCGGACTGGTCAAAGTGCATTGACAATCCCGCCAGTCAATCTAGCTGAGCCACATTTGATACCCACTAACTTCGCTAAGTATGTTTTCTGTGTTATACTATCTGCATAATGTCGTCAAGAAATATAAGAAAGGTGCTCCACATTAGACGAATCTCTTGCCTAGCCCTAGCCTTGGCCACCACCAGCTGTGTAAACTTTCACCACTTGGCTTCTCGGGTTCCAAATGGCAGACGTCCTGAATGAGTATTTCATATCAGTTTTTACCACAGAAGATATCAGCTCACTTCCAGTTCCATTGACTAAATTTGAGGGCAATAAATCAGAACATTTAGGGCAGTTATTTGTAACTCCTGAAATGATAGCAAAGAAAATTACGAAGATGAAAGATAATAAATCACCTGGAGTTGATGGGATACCATCAAAACTGCTTAAGGAAATTGTTGCGCAAATTAGTACACCACTTGCAAAATTGTTTAACTTGTCACTAGAAGAAGAAATAGTTCCTTCAGAACGGATAGAAGCAAACATTATGCCGCTATTTAAGAAGGGATCGAGGAAGAAGCCAGAAAATTATAGACCAGCGAGTTTAACATCAGTTGTATGTAAATTACTCGAAACATTAATTAGAGACCACATGGTAGAATTCCTTGTAAAACATAAATTAATAAATATATCTCGACTACATGCTCGTCAAACCGAACGCCGCTGTGTTTCTTCATGCCACTGATGATCAAGAAGTAATAATAGTTGTGAACAATTGCAAAGGGAAATATTCAACTGATTGTGATGGTATTGACGTGTACATTGTAAAATATATATTTTTTAAAGCCTTTGACTCCGATCTGTAAGAGATCGTTTGAATCCGGTGTATTTCCGGACAAAATGAAAGTGGCAAAGGCCATTCCAATATACAAATCTGGAAATAAATATGTTTTTCCAACTACAGGCCTGTGTCATTTTAACCACAATTTAAACAAATTGTAGAAAAAATTGTTGAACTCAGGTAGACAATTTTATTGAAACATTTATGAAATATTGAGAAAAACATATACATTTCCATGGCCTTGTTGGAGTTAACTGAGGAAATAAAAAATGCAATTGACAAGAACAATCATCGGTAGGCCTGTTTATAGACTTAAAAATGCATGTGATATTGCAAACCATAATCTACTGTTGAAAATTTTTTTTAATGTGTGGTATGCGTTGTATTATATATAACTAGTTAAGCAGTTGCCTTGAAACACTAGTTTATTAACCTTAAAGTTCTGAAGTTTGTCGATTACACTACATTGAGCATAAGACTATCACAATGTACAAGGTGAAATACAATTTACTTCCGAAACAAAATTCAGAAACTTTTCGAGAGACGAATGTTGCCATGATACAAGACAGAGAGATACATTTAAACAAATGAATGTTCATACCACACTGAAGGCTATGTGTACTACTACAGTTGGAGTCGAACTGTGGAATATTTAATCTGCATGCCTAAGAAAGTGTTACGTTAATTCTACGTTAAAAATGTACAAATAATGTATTATTGAGAGATATACGGCAATAATGCAGTCATGAGATGTTTTGTTTGTTACAGTAGTATTTTCAATTTGTATTATTATTATCTTGATCGATATTGTATTGTTTATTAATACCATTATCTCTTAATACAATTATAAAACCACCAGCAACAATATATCTTTAACTACAGTTATAAATGTTTTATGTTTGATTCACTGTAAAATGGCTATAGTTGGCAATGGTCTGTTTGAGAAGGTCTATAATCATGAATAAAATGCAAAGAGGCGTAAGACAAAGACAAAATCGAACGCCACAAGTAGATGTCATTTTACGTCGCATTGATGGAACTCATTTAAACGATCGTGACTTTATTGTCATATCATGGATGCTCGCATAAGTTCTCAAGACATTAACAAATCCGTATAGCATTACTTACTTGTGGGTGATGGTTTTGTGATCACAGAGTTTCGAAAACAAACGTAAAAAGGGTGTGTTTTTGGCACAAAACACGTACTAATGTTTAGCGGTTAGACACATTCTCAAGGACGATATAGAGGCAATGTTTTGAGTGCCCCCCTGGGAAATTTCCAAAACAAGTGTTCGGTTTGTGAACGTATATATCCACCCCTTGATGTCATCACAGTCGCTCTCGAGTTCATCGCCCGCCCATGGCGTGACACTTGAACCACCTCGTTCGACGTATCTATATAGCTTAGACTAAATCATGATCGATAAGCTAAAAAAATTAGGCTGCATGCCTGGTCCCAGGTCGCCCTCATTTCGAGCTAGGGGTCGTTCACAGCTGTCTACATTAACCTATTCGCACTAAGGAGGCAGTGCGTTTAAGGCCGGAGCACGTTTTTGTAATTTAGGTCGTAGGCGAAATCTAAACACCGTGCGTCATGCAGCGTCGCTCTCTACGTGAACTGCGTGGAACTACTGTTGCTGTAAATCGCGTAACCGTTCACGGTGCGCTGCTGTATTACAGTTTGTATTACAGTTTGACATCTCGGAAATTTACAACCTCGTGGTAAACAATTATAAGTGTGACACCATGAGTTGTTAAAAAACACAAAGCTTTAACATAATTATTGGAGATATATGTTTGTAAACACTGCGATAAAGACAATTTTATTGTCAATTCAACTATGTTGGATTAACATAAGTATGTAGTCAGTAAATGAACACATGTAACAATCAATAATCATAAAATACAATGACCGTAAAAACCCTACCATGATAAGTTGCGCAGCAGACATAATATTATTATAGTAGGTATTGACAGTTGTGTAAACCAAATGGTTTCAGATAATTTCGATACCTATTCGTCCGAGTTATTGCCATTGGATACTTACTACTGTGCTTTATATCATAATATATATGTCTTTTGTCAGGTAAGAGATGATTCAGTGTGTGTGAGGTTACCTTTATCTTGTTAAAATAGTACTCAAACAGACAGTCCCGCCTTTATTTCAATGTATGTAGACCTAAATCATTGAGTATATAATAACTATATATGCATAGCTTTCGCCAGGAAAGATGCATTTTAGGGTTATTTTTTGTATTATTTCGATATTGTCAGATAAGTAATTCTGCAAATTGGCACGGCATGTATATTCCAGTACAGGTCTCACAACACTTACATATATACAATGACCTGATCACTCTGGCTAATGTCTGCTCGTTTTAACTGATACAACATATATAACCTTTACTCAGCTTTAACAAATTCTCCACATGCTTATGTTAGATCATGAGAAATTGTAACGCCAAGAAGCGTAGCATGTTCTACTTTATCTACATTCATCATTAACAATGCGAGTATTCGTTTCTTTTTACCTGTTGAGTTATGTATAATACAAATGTTGCAATCCATCCTATAATATGTGAGGGCATATCATATAGTTGTAGCTTTTCTAGGAACAGGTGAAGGTTAATTAGATCAAACGCCTTGCTAAAATCCAGCATTACAACCCGGACATAAGTATCCAATTTGTCAGTCGCTTCATACCATTTGTGTATCATTTCTACGAGAACGTCAGTTCCGCCAATTCCACGAAATGTCTTGGTTGCCAGACCGTCTGGTACCAGGGTTATTTGTCACCACAGTAACACATATCTGTGTCAAGTGACAGCCACCAAGTACCAAGATAATCAGTCTTCTCCAGGCCAAATATTACAAACATGCACCAATACTTAATGTCCCAACGAGAACTATTTGTCCGGATGAAAGTATTGTGTCAATCTAAGTAATTTTAAAAGTGATATATTATTAAATAATCAAGCTGTGCTATATATAGCAAAACAACACAGCATGCTATGTTAATATATTATGCATTATGAGTGACTCAGACTGTATATTTTCCACGGAGGACATGATCTCATGAGTGTCATATTTAGGGGGGCTATTGGTCCATGCCCCCACTTGGATTACATTCTTTTTCGTATATAACCGTTACCATTACACGGTAAATTAATGGCTGACTAAGTTTGGCATCCTCCACTTGCGCGATCCTAGATACGTCACTGGATATCATGGACTAAAACTTGTTGATGGATTTGTTCCATATCGCCAATATTGAATCTATGTTTTATTAAAAATTGGCATACTGCCAACACAGTGAAACTGACCAGTGTTTGAAGTCTTTGTATTATGCTGTCAAATTAAAGACCTGTTTTAAAGTAGGCTCTCGCTATAAAGAACATGTTGGGACGTGGCCAATTTGTTCCATGTGTCTGATGTTCCTCGTAGCCAGCACTGGTACGAGGGAGAGTCAGTGGCGTATGTCGAATATCGCAAAGGGGAGGCCACACATTTACCATGCCCTCATGTAAAGGAACAACAGGTTTCACACGAAACAAATCAAACTTAAGCCAATGCGTGGCCGTGCCTTGGTGACCCCCACTAAATACGTTACGGGTGAGTTATTACAATTACATTACAGGGCAGAATGAGGATTTAAAAAGCAATTGACACGTTGACATAAGATTGTAAAAAATAACTGACTAATCTGGCAAAAATTTGCTTGACCATTTTTCATATCACAATAGTTTTAATTCAATATGTTTTATAGTAATCTGGCACTTTCCCAATTGATGTCTTGTATTCATGGTACGTTTATACTACTTGCACGGAGGCACACAATCACTGAACTGAATATAAGCCACACATCCAGCCCTGAGATCGGTATATACAGCTTGAGGCAAATTGTATTTTACGAGACAAATGTGGAATGGAATTGATAACTGCATAACTTTGAACTGGCAAACTCAAATGTCGGCATGTCTGCATTCGGGCTGGTAATCTCAGACTCTGGGCCTGGTAGGTGGCCTGGAAGTTATGAGACCAGAAGTCATGTCCCACAACAGCAGCCATTGATCACTCAGGCTTCTTGTTGATTCGTGTATATTTTACAGGTGCCTGAGTTGTTTTCGTGGGTTCGAGACAGAGGCCACCGCTCTGTCAGTCCTCAGCAGGTTAAACATTCACAACGTGAGACTCGATCATGCTTTTTCCCTTCAAGAAGTCTTAAGATATTCGGCTGATTGAGTGCATTGACACATATAAAGCATTACATACATTCTTAAGTTCTACATTATAAATATCATTGAAATGAAATATATTTAAATGTGAATTTGTTGTCTGTTTGTGTGTATGTGATATGTGTAACATATATTCATAATAAACATGCAACCAAAGGTCTCAAATTAGTTTCTAAAACACAGATACTTTTATGTATTTCCATGTTCGGGTTTAACCCTCCCGTTGTCCCCCGAGCCTTTACCTGGATATAACCAGGACTGTGGTTAATAGTAAATCTCACAAAACACCCCTAGTTTATTTCCATCAGAATGGATGAGTTTGATCAACGAGTACAACGAAAATGTGACCTAAGAAAAGGCGAAATACACGGAATTCCTCGACCACGGTTGGCTCAATGTTTCCTAAACTACAAGCAATTATTTAATGGATCGAGTGACATATTTACGATAATATTTATATCGAACGACGAAAAGACTACACTGCACAAAATAGTTCCAGGTATCGTGCAAAAATGTATCCTGCCTCAAATATTATACGCGTGGTGTATGTGCGCATGCTCGAGCTGGTAGTTGACATTAATTGTTAATAACATAAACATATAATAGCTACAGTAATAGGAACTGTATATAATAGAAATGAATTGTAACAGATAATGTCGTGTGCGTGTGTGTGTGTGTGTGTGTGTGTGTGTGTGTGTGTGTGTGTGTGTGTGTGTG
>SDWI01001961.1:0-17353 GCA_009193005.1 Lamellibrachia luymesi
TAGGTATGGATGTGAATTTATTCGAGAAATCGACTGGTTTGAGATGGTGTAGGTGAACTAGCTAGGTTTAGACTTATGAGTAATTGTGAGTAGGTGACTGACAGTACTGCACACAACAGTACCTCGGTTGACAGTACTGCGCACAACAGTACCTTGGCTGACAGTACTGCGCACAACAGTACCTTGGCTGACAGTACTGCGCACGACAGTACCTTGGCTGACAGTACTGCGCACGACAGTACCTTGGCTGACAGTACTGCGCACGACAGTACCTTGGCTGACAGTACGGCGCACGGCACTACCTTGGCAGACAGTACCTTGTCTCACAGTACTGCGCACAACAGTACCTTGGCTGACAGTACAGCGCACAACAGTACCTTGGCTGACAGTACTGCACACAACAGTACCTTGGCTGACAGTACAGCGCACAACAGTACCTTGGCTGACAGTACTGCACACAACAGTACCTTGACTGACAGTACTGCGCACAACAGTACCTTGGCTGACAGTACTGCGCACAATAGTACCTTTGCTGACAGTACTTTGCACAACAGTACCTTGTCTCACAGTACTGTGCACAACAGTACCTTGGCTGACAGTACTGCACACAACAGTACCTTGGCTGACAGTACTGCGCACAACAGTACCTTGACTCACAGTACTGCACACAACAATACCTTGGCTGACAGTACTGCACACAACAGTACCTTGTCTCACAGTACTGTGCACAACAGTACCTTGTCTCACAGTATTGCACACAACAGTACCTTGTCTCACAGTATTGCACACAACAGTATTTGACTCACAGCACAGCACATAACAGTACCTTGGCTCACAGTATTGCACACAGTATTGCACACAACAGTATTTGACTCACAGTTGATAGTAGGATGTACATCCAGTCACTGGCTACAGGCTATTGATAGTAGGCTGTACAACCAGTCACTGGCTACAGGCTATTGATAGTAGGCTGTACAGCCAGTCACTGGCTACAGGCTATTGATAGTACGATGTACAGCCAGTCACTGGCTACAGGCTATTGATAGTAGGCTGTACAGCCAGTCACTGGCTACAGGCTATTGATAGTAGGCTGTACAGCCAGTCACTGGCTACAGGCTATTGATAGTAGGCTGTACAGCAAGTCACTGTAGTCACCAGTAATTATTGAGTCAGTAGACTACAGTCAGTGTATTCTCTGCCACCAGGCACCAGTAGTGATACAATGAAAGGCTGCTCACTCAGGCATCAAATAGGACAAAATACACTATACACAATGCACTGTTCAGTCACTGAAACTTGATATGATGATGAGATGATTAGCCATAACCATGGTAAAGATAAATATTATGAGCTTTCAAACTTCAGTCTTCAGTGTGTTTACTCCAAACAGCCCTTTCCAGGGCTAACATAGGAGTGTGGTGCTTGGTGCGCCTGAATAAAGGTACATATAAATGTGGAAAATAATAAATTTTGGAAAAAAAATGTGCAGTTAAAATTGGATTAAAATCAGATATCCTCCTATGACTAGGATAGAAAGAGTATGCATATGTGTTGATGCGTGCTTGTATTTTTATATATTTATCAGGATAGCTGTTTCGCGTATGGGTGCATGGGACTATAAGATTTTTTGGCACAGAAATATTTAGGAGGTTATATTTAATTTTGTGGAAGAAAGTGAGTTGGTGTTGTAATCGTCGTTGTTCTAACATCTGCCAGCCAAGTTTGTGTTGTAGGTGTGTGACGCTTGTTGTATGATGGTGGTCATTTAGGATAAATCGAGTGGCACTTCTTTGTATTTTCCCCAGGGTGTCAATGTTATTTTGGGTCTGTGGATTCCAGTCTGTTGTTCCATATTCTAATTTGGTCTTACTAACATATTGTAGGCCGCCTCCTTTANTTGAAGTGAACCAAACTCAGACATAAATCTATTTACATTACAGTTAATTTTCTTGATACCATCAAACACCATTTCATACTTATCGGTTGTCTGCCAGCCAAGTTTATGTTGTAGGTGTTTGACGCTTCTTGTATGGTGGTGGTCATTTAGGATAAATCGAGTGGCGCTTCTTTGTATTATCTCCAGGGTGTCAATGTTATTTTGGGTATGTGGATTCCAGTCTATTGTTCCATATTCTAATTTGGGTCTTACTAACATATTGTAGGCCGCCTCCTTTATTTTTGGTTGAGCTGGATGGAGTGTTCGTTTGAGTAGGCCTAGTGGTTGTGCAGATTTTGATGCAGTGGTTTGTACATGCTTAGTCCAGGACAGTTTGGAATCTATGATTATGCCTAGGTATGGATGTGAATTTACTCGAGAAATCGACTGGTTTGAGATGGTGTAGGTGAACTGGCTAGGTTTAGACTTATGAGTAATTGTGAGTAGGTGGCTGACAGTACTGCGCACAACAGTACCTTGGCTGACAGTACTGTGCACAACAGTACCTTGGCTGACAGTACGGCACACAACAGTACCTTGGCTGACAGTACTGCGCACAACAGTACCTTGGCTAACAGTACTGCGCACAACAGTACCTTGGCTGACTGTACTGCGCACAACAGTACCTTGGCTGACAGTACTGCGCACAACAGTACCTTGGCTGACAGTATTGTGCATGACAGTACCTTGGCTGACAGTACTGCGCATGACAGTACTTGGGCTGACAGTCCCTTGTCTCACAGTACTGCGCACAACAGTACCTTGGCTGACAGTACAGCGCACAACAGTACCTTGGCTGACAGTACTGTGCACAACACTACCTTGGTTGACAGTACTGCACACAACAGTACCTTTGCTGACAGTACGGCGCACAACAGTACCTTGGCTGACAGTACTGCACACAACAGTACCTTGGCTCACAGTACTGCACACAACAGTACCTTGGCTCACAGTACTGCATACAACAGTACCTTGTCTCACAGTATTGCACACAACAGTATTTGACTCACAGTACTGCACACAACAATACCTTGGCTCACAGTATTGCACACAACAGTATTTGGCTCACAGTACAGCACATAACAGTACCTTGGCTCACAGTACTGCATACAACAGTACCTTGTCTCACAGTATTGCACACAACAATATTTGACTAACAGTACTGCACACAACAATACCTTGGCTCACAGTATTGCACACAACAGTATTTGACTAACAATAAAGCACATAACAGTACCTTGGCTCACAATACTGCACAAACAATACCTTGGCTCACAGTATTGCACACAATATTTGACTAACAGTACTGCACACAACAATATCTTGGCTCACAGTATTGCACACAACAGTATTTGACTCACAATACAGCACATAACAGTACCTTGGCTCACAGTACTGCATACAACAGTACCTTGTCTCACAGTACTGCACACAACAATACCTTGGCTCACAGTACTGCACACAACAATACCTTGGCTCACAGCATTGCACACAACAGTATTTAATTGACTCACAGCACAGCAAATAACAGTACCTTGGCTCACAGTACTGCACACAACAATACCTTGGCTCACAGTATTGCACTCAACAGTATTTAATTTACTCACAGCACAGCACATAACAGTACCTTGGCTCACAGTACTGCATACAACAATATATTGGCTCACAGTACTGCAGACAACAGTATTTGACTCACAGCACAACACATAACAGTACCTTGGCTCACAGTACTGCATACAACAGTACCTTGGCTCACAGTATTGCACACAACATTATTTGATTCGCAGTACTGCACACAACAATACCTTGGCTCACAGTACTGCACAACACAGTATTTGACTCACAGCACAGCACATAACAGTACCTTGACTCACAGTATTGCACACAACAGTATATAATTGACTCACAGCACAACACATAACAGTACCTTGGCTCACAGTACTGCATACAACAGTACCTTGTCTCACAGTATTGCACACAACAGTATTTGACTCACAGCACAGCACACAACAATACCTTGGCTCACAGTATTGCACACAACAGTATTTGACTCACAGCACAGCACAGCACATAACAGTACTTTGGCTCATAGTACTGCACACAACAGTACCTTGGCTCACAGTATTGCACACAACAGTATTTGACTCACAGTACAGCACATAATAGTACCTTGGATCACAGTATTGCACACAACAGTACCTTGTATCACAGTACTGCATACAACAGTAGTTGACTCACAGTACTACACACAACAGTACTTCCTTTTTTTTTCACAGTACTGCACACAACAGTACTTTGGCTCATAGTACTGCACACTTTATTTGGCTTGCAGTGCTGCAAATAACAGTACTTTGCATATCATATCAGTATTAAAATTTAGCGCACAAGGCATCTTACTTAGCTAGTTCAGTGACCTTTTTGTTTTTTGTCTGTCTTCAACATTTCCACCAAACGCAATTGCTGCTTGGAAGCCATCTTGTATGTATAATCTAGTTTGTCCACACTCCGTCCGGTGGCACCATTGTTGACAATGCAGGGATAAAAAACAGCGAGGCTTGTTGTATGCCAGGGGAAACACTGATTCCATATGAAATTATCCTGCAGTATTCTTGAGCCCCTCCGATGTTGTGTTGATGGCACACTTGTTGGACCTGTTGTCAAATTTACCTATGCCAAATTTCAGACTAGTGAGTGAAATAGTTTGAGAGTTATTGCATATTAATGATAAAAAATGGTGTTACCTCTTAACATATATGTAGACATAACTTCGACACTAATGGTGCTAATGTACTGATATTTCTCTTAAAATAAAGCTAAGACGTTCTATCCACAGAAATGCATCATATGGCAGTTGAAAAACATTTTGTTGTGAAGGTCATCGACCTTGACCTTTGACCTAATATACCCAAACTGAGTAAACCCCGATTTTAATAAAGTTTTATCATTAGCAAGGTCATTGCATCAGCAAGTTTTGTGCAAAAATGTGTGTGTGGGTCCACGTTGAGATCTTGAGATGCAGCAATTTTAAGTTAGTTTTTTTGCAATTATCCCACAATTTCACATTCCAACTTAGCACATACATGTTTACGACAGCACAATACAACAAGGAATAATGTTTTATATATTTATTATAAATTTCAAATATGGCAGTATGTGGGACAGCCCAGTCAGATCTCGCTGGTGCCAGCTGTGACACCCAAGGGTAGGCTGCGAGACCTTGATGTTTACTTGACAGGACATGGTAATGGGTCAGTTACTCGGTCATGATCAGACTATCCTGGGTTCTGCAGTTTTCTGGGTGTCAAGCTGACCCAAAGGAGATTTAGAAAAACCCAAGATATATGGACAGGATGAAACTTAACAATAGTGTAATTATTGGAAGTTCACAGGTAACCTGTTCAGATGTCTATATATTATAACATGGTTTTAACGGTAGCTAACAGTTGCCAAATAAAATATACAACATAACACCATATTAATTCATAGCCACTTCTCATGCATGAGTATAGGCCATAGAATGCACAACTACAGATCATACATGCGACTGGAATTGGTGCAGTATTTTACATTAATATATGTGCTATACATAGATGCTATTTACAAGGTAAAAGACAATGCATATGCATTTGGTGCAGCACGATCTGCATGAGGTTACACATATATACATACACATCCTTGCTGCTTTCATTGCAGTTTCTCACGAGTACAGGTAGTACACAAGACTATTAATATTATGCATATAGATGACATGTAATAAATTGTTTGCTAGTTTGATGTAATACATCTGTGAATTGTAGATATTTCTCATACACTCCATTTGGGGGCCGGCATGCTTGCTGTGATGATGTATGTTGTTTTGATGGTGAATGTTTACTTAATTGCTAGCACGTGATTACTGAATTAGATGTCAATTATTTGGCTTTTTTTACTCTACACTGGGCTTTGTTTCGTTGTTATTCTGCATGAAACATGTCGAGCTTCGTTAACTGATTAATGCAATGTTCTAATCAGTATAGACCTGCAGCAGCAATCAGACGTGCACCTGGCACCTACCCAGGGTTCTGATCATGTGATCTGTGCTGTCTCTGAAGTAGCTGTGCTTAACTGGAAAAAGTGCCTACTCTGTAGTGCTGGATAATAACATGACTAGTTTTGATAGAAGGGTTTTATTAACATTTCATACCCATTGACCAGATGTCTAAAACTTGAAAGTTGACAGGATGTTCAATCAAATGCACGTGGTTTGCTTCTTTTGGTGATGGAGAAGTTATGAAAACTTTAATTGTTTATCATAGGGTAGAACAAGGTTCATTGGTTAAGATTACACGTTGTGACATATCTAAATCTATGAGTGACTGATATAATTGTATCATAGGGTAGAACAAGGTTCGTTGGTTAAGATTACACGTTGTGACATATCTAAATCTATGAGTGACTGATATAATTGTATCATAGGGTAGAACAAGGTTCNATAATAGGAAAATAATGATATTGGTGGGTTCGTGCTTTTTAACAGGGGGGCTCATGCTTTAGAGAGGAGGTTTCACGCTTTTGAGGACTTTCACATTTTTAGGAAAAGGGGGTTCACGTTTATGAAAATAGTGTTATCTTCATATTATTTGGGGTTGACACTTTTGAGAAGGGGGTTCACTATTTTGGAAAAGGGGATTCACATTTATAAAAAATAATAAATAATATTGGGGGAAGGGTTCACGCTTTTGAGAAGCGGGTTCACATTTTAAAAAGGGGGTTGACATTTAAAAAAATTATTATCTTCAAGTTATTGGGGGGTTCACACTTTTCAGAAGGGGGTTCAAATCAAATAATTAATTTTCATAAAAACAATAAGAAATATGTGGTAATAGAAATTGTTAAGAAATTCATGTTTCAGCAAGTGCTGTGACTTGTAAATTATGTCTTCAGCTGTATTAGTTCATTAGATTCAACCATTTGACGTGTAAGCTGTGCATTTGTCAGCTGACATCACTCAACATGTTACAACAAAGCCCTGCCATATCACACAATAGGTGCAAAATTGACCAGCTAAAATAACCATTCAGCACTTATTAAGGAAACAAGCTGGTGAGAAAAAACTTTTATTTTAGAACTCTGAGTATTGAAATTTCTGGGAACAAAGAACAGAGAAGTAGAAACTTTGAATTTTTTTAGTTTTTAAAACTTGTTATTGTCATGAAAACGTCAGCCATATTGTCTTTTCAAAGGCCTCTGTATCTCAGCAACTGTTGGTTCAAATTCAGTAAAAATTGGCACACAGATGCATTTCACAACCCCAAGAGGCAGGCCATGGAGATAATAAAAAAATTGTAAAATAAAAAAACTATTTCAAATATTTGTTGCTGATTGTACATACTTTTTGGATAATGAATCATGTTATAAAAAACTCTTTGGCACGCCCTTTAGCACACTTTCATGTGCTGTGAGAAAAGTCAAGAAATTCTGCTGAAAACTAACATAGATGTACTAAAAATAGTCAACAAAGAATGTAAAAAATGTGTATCTCAGAAAATCACATCCAAATGTTTGCACATACAAAATGTTTGTGTCAAATCATCGATCAGTTTGGTCAAACCGATGATCTATTGTGAAAATCAAACTTCCCAACACTGCCTATAATATAATAATGTAAATCAGTGGAAAAGACCTATGGCTGACTTTTCTCCCTGTGCAACGCTGAATAGCTAGTTATAAACGTATCAATAATCAAATTCGTAAGTACTGATGTCTTTGATTATTGTATTTTTTACATATTTTGTACGCATGCAATCACACACACACCTCTCCACCTATGAAGACACCTCCAAACACATTAAAAAAAGCACACATACACATTTAAGGAAAACAAGCTAAGGATATAACAATGGATGTAGTGCCAGTTGAGATAAATTCCTTAAAGTATTACCTAAATCCTTAAAAAAGCACACACATACATTTAAGGAAAACAATCTACAGTGGCGCCACATGGTGGACCGAAAACCAATCGACGATGAGGGTGACGAGGCTAGTTGATATTTGTAGCAAGCCACGAATTATTTCTTCGAAATTAAACGAAGGTAAATATTTAAATTTAATACTGTCCTGTCAAAATAATGATATTTGTTGATAATATTCGTGAAATAGCATAAATGTAGGCCTACTCTCGGTACCGGTACTGCGAAATCGGGGGAAGCCAACCACAAGAAAGGGGCACNGTAGTGCCAGTTGAGATAAATTCCTTAAACTATTACCTAAATCCTTAAAAAAGCACACATACATTTAAGGAAAACAAGCTACAGTGGCGCCACATGGTGGACCGAAAACCAACCGACGACGAGGGTGACGAGGCTAGTTGATATTTGTAGCAAGCCACGAATTATTTCTTCGAAATTAAACGAAGGTAAATATTTAAATTTAATACTGTCCTGTCAAAATAATGATATTTGTTGATAATATTCGTGAAATAGCATAAATGTAGGCCTACTCTCGGTACCGGTACTGCGAAATCGGGGGAAGCCAACCACAAGAAAGGGGCACAGCCACAGACGCGGGCGTGTCGTTTTGTCGTGCAAAGCAGAGCCTTTTGTAAGTTTATCACATTGTATCCTCGTAGGGCATATATAATCTTATAAATAACAATTTTAAGGTACACATGTCAATGAAATTTTTTGTGATTACTTCGCACACACTTCATACTTAGATATTGTCAACTGAGTCTTTTCTTTTTCCTGTCAAGGACTGGTCTTCTTAACTTAATTTAGAGCGTGTTTATTTCTACATGTCGTCTACACTACCTTCTCTGCGCCTCTCACGCGCCGGGAATCGGTGGGTTAGAGATAGAGACCACTACTCTTTGAGTCCACGACAGGTGATACATTTACATTTGTGTGGGATCTTTTACTTCCCCTGGCAGAGACACCAGGTAGAACTAGAACTAGTAGAAGGGACCAACGCCAACGGCATTTACTGTGTATCTTCCGAAAGACACGGGCAAAGTGGGGTGAATGAAATTGCCCAGGTTTTGAAACAGCAGCAGGTGGTTTTGAACCCCGGTCCACTCGACCACCACGCCAAATTCGCTAGATTCATAATTCGAATTCCACAAAATTTATTTGATACCTCGGTTGATTTCGCATTAGAACTTAGAAACGTGACTAGTGCGACACACTGGTGACTGTAAACATACGACACATCTCACTTTATCGGACGAAACGGTATGCTACTATTCGTAATAATCACCCCAGGAAAATTATCGATAGATAACAACAGCCCCGTGATGTTTATATAACATATTCGAAGTAGATATTCGCCTAACCGTTGTCCGAATAAGGTGTACTATCTATCCTATCCGCCCAACCTTTGTGCGATCAAGGCCGCAGCCGCAGGTATTCTTATTCACCCAACCACTAACTAACCCAACCAATCAGATACTTGCACATTAATTTCTGGTGTTTTAGACACACAAATATGGACGACAGTGTCGCTACCGAATTGCTCAACGGTGCAGACTACGATTGTTTTAATGATTTTGAGGCTGCAGGCAGGGACTGTTCTGAAAAAGAAATGTTTTATTTGTTCGAAGTATCAATAGAACCGTGGAAAATGCAACCAGAAAGATTGTATCTTCCGCAAAACCTTATGCAGGGAAATTCAAGTACACGTTCCTCGAAATGACATAGTATGGTAGCTAATATTGGAGAGATTTCAACTGCAAGGTCTTAGTATACGGACAGAGACCTGTAAAATATTAATAATAATAATACATATATTTNTCTTCCACAAAACCGTATGCAGGGAAATTCAAGTACACGTTCCTCGAAATGACATAGTGTGGTAGCTAATATTGGAGAGATTTCAACTGCAAGGTCTTAGTATACAGACAGAGACCTGTAAAATATTAATAATAATAATACATATATTTTTTGACATTTCGTTTATCAAAACGTGTTTTCTTACATTAACATTTCTTACTTTGGAATAATAAATAAAGGAGAGTTATAATAAAATAAAGGAGAGTTATGATGCCAGGAAAATTCCCCAAGTTTGGTAATTGTACATATATTCAATAACAACAACTGGGCCAAATATATTACCTTGGAATTAAACTCTAAAAAATGGCTAATGGGAAATTAAATCATACAGTGTCCGTGCTCTGAATACCAAACCACCAATCAAACAATAGTATGAGAAATACTGGAGCTGGCTCTCTCTCAAATTAACCAATTACACAACAGTTGGGCGAATAATACAGTGTACAAATGCGTTTCTTGTGCGTAGTGTGTGGAACGTGTGTTCTCATATCAGGTTTGGGGGGAAATGAATTAAGAATGTGTTTAAGTTATCATAGTAGTTATTAAGGTTCAACACTAGTTATAATTTGACATTATGCCTACTTATACAAGGTCAAGGAAAGTCTTAGTATAGTGTTTAACAACCAAATGATACCACATTAAATTTTTTATGATAGTTGTCAGCAAAGTTATGATGCTTTAACAGGCCAATGGCGCCCATTTAAATTACTCCACTTTGATTCAAAGTGCATGTGCGGTAATCCAGGACCACACTAAATTAGTTATTTTTGTAGATTACTAGATTTGTTTATGGATTACTGATATTTATCTTCTTACATAAACAAATAAACGTGATAACACAACAATATACTGCTGTAAACTGATGGTTATACAACAACATACTGCTGTAAACTAATGGTTGCACAGCGAATTAACCTCGTACCCAAACAAACAACTCCGAACAATGATCAGTGTGGAAGTGAGTGCGGTCCAGTCATGAACAATGATCAGTGTGGAAGTGAGTGCGGTCCAGTCATGAACGTGTACCGCAAATGTCCTCCATACTGTATTTGGANCAGGTGAAACTTCTACTGATAACGACCAGTCAGACAGCGTTATGCAACAGCCTAGCTCTGTTAAATTCTTTGATGTTACCAGCTGTCGACGACATATTTATTTTCTTACATAAACAAATAAACGTGCTAACAAAACAATATAGTGCAGTGAACTGATGGTTGTACACCGAATTAACCTCCCAAACAAACAACTCCGAATAATGATCAGTGTGGAAGTGAGTGCGGTCCAGTCATGAACAATCATCAGTGTGGAAGTGAGTGGTCCAGTCATGAACAATGATCAGTGTGGAAGTGAGTGCGGTCCAGTCATGAACAGTGATCAGTGTGGAAGTGAGTGTGGTCCAGTCATGAACAGTGATCAGTGTGGAAATGAGTGTGGTCCAGTCATGAACAGTGATCAGTGTGGAAGTTAATGTGGTCCAGTCATGAACAGTGGTCAGTGTGGAAGTGAGTGTGGTCCAGTCATGAATAGTGATCAGTGTGGAAGTGAGTGCAGTCCAGTCATGAACACTGATCAGTGTGGAAGTGAGTGTGGTCCAGTCATGAACAGTGATCAGTGTGGAAGTCTGTGCGGTCCAGTCATGAACAATGATCAGTGTGGAAGTGAGTGCGGTCCAGTCATGAACAATGATCAGTGTGGAAGTGAGTGCGGTCCAGTCATGAACAGTGGTAGTGATCAGTGTGGAAGTGAGTGCGGTCCAGTCATGAACAGTGATCAGTGTGGAAGTGCGTGCGGTCCAGTCATAAACAATGATCAGTGTGGAAGTGAGTGCAGTCCAGTCATGAACAATGATCAGTGTGGAAGTGAGTGCAATGATACGCGGAATGTGGCGTTTGATCTGAGGAAAGTTTAGATACGAGCATGCAAAAAAGTCATAGCTTCACATAAAATGTTAGTTACACCCATTTGCAAGTGTGATTTCAACAAAATATTTTCATGTTGCTAAATATCAAGTATTTTTAATTCAGTTTTTGTCATAATCTCAAAATAGTCAATATCGACCAACAATTGTTAATCGGCTTGTACTACGTAACCAGTCCCTGCGACATGCCATTGGTGTCATCAGCACGCCTCACAAATAGTTAATGGGAATACCTTCAATAATGATCAGTGTGGAAGTGAGTGCAGTCCAGTCATGAACGTGTACCACAAATGTCCTCCATACTGTATTTGGAAAGTTGACATTCAAAGCTTTGCAATGATATGCGGAATGTGGCGTTTGATCCAAGGAAAGTTTAGATACGAACATGCAAAAAAGTCATAGCTTCACATAAAATGTTAGGTACATCCATTTGCAAATGTGATTTCAACAAAATATTTTCATGTTGCTAAATATCAAGTATTTCTAATTCAGTTTTTGTCATAATCTCAAAATAGTCAATATCGACCAACAATTGTTAATCGGCTTGTACCGCATAACCAGTCCCTGTGACATGCCACTGGTATCGCCAGCACGCCTCACAAATAGTTAATGGGAATACCTTCAAATCAATACCTTGTTCCTGTGAATATTATCAACAGGAGACAACATTCCTTGGTCTATCATATCCCTTACTCCAGATGCAATTACCACTTATATTTTTTTTTCTCCGTACTATTTGACCCTGGAACTCCCTCCCTGAACTTATTGTTGGTGTAAATAGTCAGTAAGAGCAACATTTACCACTTATGTTCTTTATTCTCCGTTTCTCCGTACTATTCGACCCTGGAACTCCCTCCCTGAACTTATTGTTGGTGTAAATAGTCAGTAAGAGCAACAGTCAGACATTTCATTATCCAAGAAAATAGATGCAAAAAATTTTAACCGCATATAAGTTGTTATTTTGGTGTTCACCTGTCGGTCTGCCTGTATCTTCAGCACATGTTGAGGCTAGGCAGAATATTGGAAGAAGAAGATGTAGACGTTTCATGTAGAGCATGTAACTCTGAACAATTGTAGAAAACATGAATAATACCTAAGAATTGTACGTACTATTGTTCTAATTTGGGTAATCTATGTCAAACGTCTGCATAAGATCCTTCGTAATATCCCACCCCGGAGGAATTTTTATGTATGATCCACCCATGGCCCCCCGGGCACACCTACAAAAACTCAGCCCCAGACATGTAAAAACTGACAGAGATATGAGGGAACATAGAGAGTGACAAACTACTTTATAGAATATATGAGGGAACATAGAGAGTCACAAACTACTTTATAGAATATATGAGGGAACATAGAGAGTCACAAACTACTTTATAGAATATATGAGGGAACATAGAGAGTCACAAACTACTTTATAGAATATATGAGGGAACATAGAGAGTCACAAACTACTTTATAGAATATATGAGGGAACATAGAGAGTCACAAACTACTTTATAGAATATATGAGGGAACATAGAGAGTCACAAACTACTTTATAGAATATATGAGGGAACATAGAGAGTCACAAACTACTTTATAGAATATATGAGGGAACATAGAGAGTCACAAACTACTTTATAGAATATATGAGGGAACATAGAGAGTCACAAACTACTTTATAGAATATATGAGGGAACATAGAGAGTCACAAACTACTTTATAGAATATATGAGGGAACATAGAGAGTCACAAACTACTTTATAGAATATATGAGGGAACATAGAGAGTCACAAACTACTTTATAGAATATATGAGGGAACATAGAGAGTCACAAACTACTTTATAGAATATATGAGGGAACATAGAGAGTCACAAACTACTTTATAGAATATATGAGGGAACATAGAGAGTCACAAACTACTTTATAGAATATATGAGGGAACATAGAGAGTCACAAACTACTTTATAGAATATATGAGGGAACATAGAGAGTCACAAACTACTTTATAGAATATATGAGGGAACATAGAGAGTCACAAACTACTTTATAGAATATATGAGGGAACATAGAGAGTCACAAACTACTTTATAGAATATATGAGGGAACATAGAGAGTCACAAACTACTTTATAGAATATATGAGGGAACATAGAGAGTCACAAACTACTTTATAGAATATATGAGGGAACATAGAGAGTCACAAACTACTTTATAGAATATATGAGGGAACATAGAGAGTCACAAACTACTTTATAGAATATATGAGGGAACATAGAGAGTCACAAACTACTTTATAGAATATATGAGGGAACATAGAGAGTCACAAACTACTTTATAGAATATATGAGGGAACATAGAGAGTCACAAACTACTTTATAGAATATATGAGGGAACATAGAGAGTCACAAACTACTTTATAGAATATATGAGGGAACATAGAGAGTCACAAACTACTTTATAGAATATATGAGGGAACATAGAGAGTCACAAACTACTTTATAGAATATATGAGGGAACATAGAGAGTCACAAACTACTTTATAGAATATATGAGGGAACATAGAGAGTCACAAACTACTTTATAGAATATATGAGGGAACATAGAGAGTCACAAACTACTTTATAGAATATATGAGGGAACATAGAGAGTCACAAACTACTTTATAGAATATATGAGGCAACATAGAGAGTCACAAACTACTTTATAGAATATATGTGTTGCGTCTTATGGCCACATTTAAGATCTGTCTGCCATTACTTACATAAAGGAAAGAGAGGATTGCACGTGATGAATGAATTTGTACTATTACATTAGATCTTTCATTTGATGGCAATAAACGCTCCAATCACCTATCACTACACCGATTATTCTGCAAAACGTACCAACATTTCAAAATCTGTCACCTGGGTTGGGCAGAAATTGAGGGGTATCAGCTTTGGGTGTCTTTTTTAATGAGATGAAATTTTCATGTGTGCTTATAGACGGGGGGGAAATACTTCCGCAGATTCGCGGAAATTTGTGAATGTGGTCTTTGAGATCGATGTGAATCTATGGAGTGTGAAGAAGTTGTTAGAAAAGTTGTTTTCAGTTAATGACTTACCAATATCGAACTACGGAAATGCGGCTCTCAAATCAGCAAATCACAGGGAACGAAACAACTATTTGGTGAACCACTAGCACGTGCTTTTGGCGATGAGTGCAATGAAATGGCATCCGTAAAGATGAGAAATGATTTTATCGTGGAAACGGAGGCACACTGTGCTAGAGTTCTTGACAAAGAGGCAGGTATAAGGAATAAATGGTATACTACTGGGGATGTTTGTCTAAATCGATGGAGTCGTACTTTGGGACATTATCTCCAACTGCGCCAGCCAGGTTTGGCGTTCTGCATGTTGTCACTGTGCGGCGACCCGGCAATACGCTATGGCAGTAGAGGGTACCTGATTATATAATCGATTGTCGATTGGTTTGGCCAAACTGATGATTGATTATAAAAATCAAACCGATTACCAATGTGTCATTTTGGCAAAAATCTTAGCAACGTGTACACTGTCGACTAAATACTGCCTATGTCTGCATTCCCAATGACAATTGGCTGTATGTGACTAAACATNAATAAGGAATACATGGTGTTGGGGATGGTTGTCTAAATCAATGGAGTCATACTTTGGGACATTATCTCCAACTGCGCCAGCCGGGTTTGGCGTTGTCACTCTGCGGCGACCCGGCAATATGCTATGGCGATAGAGGGTACCTGATTATATAATCGATTGTCGATCGGTTTGGCCAAACTGATGATTGATTATAAAAATCAAACCGATTACCAATGTGTCATTTTGGCAAAAATCTTAGCAGCGTGTACACTGTCGACTAAATACTGCCTATGTCTGCATTCCCAATGACAATTGGCTGTATGTGACTAAACATGGCCAAGTGTTTATACTCTTTACAATGCCCATAAATGCCCCATTTTCCCATAGCCAAATAAGCATTACAGTAGCAGAACTGTGGTCTGACCCCTTGTACATCGTCTTTAGGCATAATGATTATGTTTATTTTACATAATTAGCAGTTACTACTTTACAAAACAATTGTCACTTTTTCAGTGTGTGTTTTATACAGGAATTTATTTATTATTACACACTCACACACGCTCATGCATGCATTCATGCATGCCTGTCTAATCTATATTCAGGAAGTGAGGAAGTATTCAGCTAACTTAAATTGAGCCATTGAGACATCACTTAAAATATAATGTTCTGTCACTTTCCAGGAACTGCTGCCATATGGCTAAGACTAGAGTACCACATTTCTCATATGTGTCTGAGCCACAGAATGGACACTTCAGTGCAACACTGTGTTTGTGTACAGAGACAACTGAAGACCTATGTTACAGAATGGACACATCAGTGCAACACTGTGTTTGTGTACAGAGACAACTGAAGACCTATGTTACGGAATGGACACTTCAGTGCAACACTGTGTTTGTGTACAGAGACAACTTAAGACCTGTGTTACGGAATGGACAAATCAGTGCAACACTTTGTTTGTGTACAGAGACAACTGAAGACCTGTGTTACGGAATGGACACTTCAGTGCAACACTGTGTTTGTCTATAAAGACAACTGAAGACCTGTGTTACCGAATGGACACTTCAGTGCAACAATGTGTTTGTGTACAAAGACAACTGAAGACCTGTGTTACGGAATGGACACTTCAGTGCAACACTGTGTTTGTGTACAAAGACAACTGAAGACCTATGTTACGGAATGGACACTTCAGTGCAACATTGTGTTTGTGTACAAACACAACTGAATACCTATGTTACGGAATGGACACTTCAGTGCAACACTGTGTTTGTGTATAAAGACAACCGAAGGTGCTGTAGAATGACCCAAGAAATATGAAATCTGATCGAAACTGTTTATAAGGTAAGTACCTTAGCATTAATCTTAATGACTAAACATTACTCTGATTACTGATAATAAGNAATGACCCAAGAAATATGAAATCTGATCGAAACAGTGTTTACAAGGTAAGTACCTTAGCATTAATCTTAATGACTATACATTACTCTGATTACTGATAATAAGCCTAAGTGTTGTCCCCGTCAGTATTGTTCAGTGATCAGTGGCCACTTTAGTTAGAAGTTGGAGGGTGGATTAACGTGTAGCTAATGTCCAGGCTCAATAACCTGGACTGATAAACCTGCTGGGACAGAAAGGTGTGTATCTGTACATGAGAGACAGTATCACAATCACTAAATAGTAAATATACAGTCATTGGTATTGTGCTTTAATTAAAGTTAACACTATATGTCACACTGTCTGGTATATGAGTCCAGTTACCAACTAATGGTGTATTCATAGGGTATTTGCATCAGTACAAATACATTGCAAAGTGATAGTATTCAAATATGAATACTTTGATCAAATCTTGCAGTACTTACTCAAATTTAAGGAATACCTTGCAAAAATCTATTACTATTAAAATTTTCTAACCAAAACGAGTATTTTTGATTGCATTTCCACCGTCGGAAACCTGTTTTCACTGAGACAGTGGCAGAAACCATCATAAACCTGTTTTCACCGAGACAGTGGTGCAAACCATCATAAACCTGTGTTCACTGAGACAGTGGCAGAAACCATCATAAACCTGTTTTCATTGAGACAGTGGCAGAAACCATCATAAACCTGTTTTCACTGAAAC
>SDWI01001961.1:20372-35780 GCA_009193005.1 Lamellibrachia luymesi
AGCTATGGAGACACAGGTAGGAGGTTACATTTAACCATCAAGGCCTATTGAAGCTATGGAGACACAGGTAGGAGGTTACATTTAACCATCAAGGCCTATTGAAGCTATGGAGACACAGGTAGGAGGTTACATTTAACATTCTGCAATTATTCTCATACATTTTGGTGACAAAATTTGTCTAAATGTGTGACAAAAAGTCACAGTTGTAGTACAGCTGTGTACAGTGTATTTGAAAGCAAGTATTCTGTTCAGCCTCATGATTCTGAGTCTGATTCTGTTCCTCACCGGGGATACACAATGGTGGCGCCACATACTGGACTGGCAACCAACTAATATGTTTAAGTTGAATCATTGTTTTGATACTACCCGACAGATGGCGATATCATTTTCATTGGATCATTGTACAAGGTTGGGTTTCTGACAGTCAGAAATGTATTTCTCACGTGACAATGCAGAAAATATCAGAAACTAGTTTCTGATGTCATAAACTGTCAGAAACTAATTTCTGACGGGTTTCTGAAGTCAGAAACTGTCAGAAACCCACCAGAAACTGTCAGAATCTGTCAGAATCTAATACATAATATATAAATTTATGATTTTCTGCACTTGGTGTGATGAACCAGCATTCTGTCACATTTGGGTGACATCTGGTGACCACAGAATTTGCATCTAGCAACTGTTTTTCCATTACTTTCCACTTTAACAAAATGTTCCCACACAGCCTTAGCTCGTCTGCCACCCACAAACATGGAACATGCAATGTTCATCAACAAAAATGTCATGATGCCAAACCAAAATAAAGTTTACTTGACTGATCAAGTCGTAACACGTCATGGTCTACCCACATGCTCATGGGTGCTCCATTTCACGCAGGTTTTAACACTGGTTCCTTATTGGCTAGTGTGCTGAATGACATATACTAAAATTTTAAAGGGAATTCTTTCCAGCGTCACATTGTAATCTTCACTTAATAAATCACTACCACTGTAAGACATCATTATTTCAATTACCTGCTTTTGTATGAAAAAAACCTGTTTTCGTTACAGTTACGTACATCTGAGGATATTTTATGTTCAGGAACCGGTCTTTATAACATTGAGACATCAATCTGTCAGTGTGAGATGAAATTTTCACACCCTTGAATCTTCACCCTCGGATGAATATTTCATATGAAATGAAAATAAACATCCCAAGTGTGGATTTCATGATGGATTATTCACCCCGTCTGTCAAATTTGCAAATGTGTGTATTAGTTAAATTTATTATGCGTACAGTTGGAATAAGCGTTTTAAATAAACAACAACTATTTGAAAAGGTGTTGTTTTTGGTAAAATCAACATCACAATATCTTAAGATATGTTAATAATCACAAGTCACTTTGAAAATATTAATTACAGAGTGAGTACTGTTAGTTAGCTAACTGGTGCGTAGTGACCCTCAGTGGCGGGGTAGTTAGAATGTGAGACCCTTAATTGAGAATACCAAGGTTCAAATGTCTTGTTGTCATGTTGAACCTTGGGCACCTCTGTTCACTCAAGTTTAGTTCACTCAGCTTTAGAAATTACCTGCAGTCCTCGACACTAACACTGGCCCCGTGGCATGGCGCTCCATTCAAGCAAAACATCAGGGCCAGTAAACTTTGTGTGGGCCAATAACTCAAACCTACTGGCCCGCTGAACTACTGGCTACAAAAGGTTAATGTCAAGGCCTGATCTGAGTCTGGGGGAGAGAGGGTGCTTCCATTGGTAGGTAGTATTAGTATAAATGCAGGATTATGATTATATATATATATATAATATATATACATATACATATATATATATTATATGTATACATATATATATTATATATATATATATATATGTGTGTGCATGTGTGTGCCTTGGAATAGATCCCTTTATTGTTCTAGGTCGCTTTTTTGAGAAACAGTCTAAGTTTGTTTCAAACAATACCCTCTGTGCAAACCCCTACATATATATATATATTTATGTGGGACAATGCTACTTGCTAATGTTATTGACTCGGAATCGTGGCTAGTTTGCTGAAGACAAAAGTACAAGTCAGATGTATGTTTGTATACAAGCTTTTNAGGCGCGACTGTATGTACAAAGCAGAACTACCTACGTCCACTAAGAACATATAATTAATTGGGGGTGGTAAATATTTCATAGAGGGAGTGCTGTTAGTTAGCTAACTGGTGCATAGTGACCCTCAGTGGTGTGGTAATTAGAATGTGAGACCCTTAACCGAGAAGACCGAGGTTCAAATGTCTTGTTGTCATGTTGAACCTTGGACACCTTTGTTCACTCGAGTTTAGTTCACTCAGCTTTAGAAATTACCTGCAGGCCTCGACACTAACACTGGCCCCGTGGCATGGCGCCCCTTTTTAAGGCTGTTGGGACACAATTTTTTTTCTATTTTGCTGGCCCAACGGGCCACTGCTGTTTTGGATCATTTTCTTCTAAGTACTATATTCCATTCAAGAAAAAATCAGGGACAGTAAATTTTGTGTGGGCCAATAACTTTTAAAATCTGCTGGACTACTGGCTACAAAAGCTTAATGTCAAGGCCTGATCTGAACCTGGGGTAGAGAGGGCACTTCCATTGGTAGGCAGTATTACTCTAGATGCAGGATTATATACTGTGTTTTTTGCTATTCATCTCCATGTTATTTTTTTCCAGAAATGTGTGTGCACATTCTAAAAGTTGAACCTGACCATATATGACCCACCCTTTGCTGTCGCGCAATATATTGTGCGACCTGTTTTAAAAGGTTAACTAAAAAAAAATTCATCTTTAGATTTTAATTTAATTTCAAGTACACATGTTTGATTGCAACTTTAGGTATGGCTGTGAGGGGAGATTTGGTTTTCCTTTTACAAAGGGAATATAAAATCACAACAGACTTTCTCCTCAATACCTGTTCTGACCTGTTTGTGTTACTGGCCAGTGGACTGTGCATTCCATTTGTGTGACATCCTGTGGAGATTCTAGCTGACAACAGTCACTAGCTAGAGGCTATTGATAGTAAGCTGTACAGCCAGTCATTGTAGGCACCAGTCATTATTGAGTCAGTAGACTACAGTCGGTGTATTCACTGCCACCAGGCACCAGTAGTGATACAATGAAAGGCTGCTCACTCAAGCATCGAATAGGACAAAAGAAACTATACACAATGCACTGTTCAGTCACTGAAACTTGATATGATGATGAGATGATTAGCCATAACCATGGTAAAGGTAAATATTATGAGCTTTCAAACTGCCAGCTGAAACCACCTGGTGCTCCTCCAGGCCAACACCTACGTGTTTCTTTATTCAAATATAAGTAGGTAATTCATAAACTGGTTTATATAGCTATTTATTTAAACAAACAATGAGAAAGTAACCAACTAGATAAACATTTTCACAAAGACAATAAGAAATATGTGGTCATGGAAATTGTTAAGACATTCATGTTTCATCAAGTGCTGTGACTTGTAAATTATGTCTTCAGCTGTGTTGGTTCAGATTAATCCCTGACCATTTGACATCTAAGCTATCCATTTGTCAATTGACAGCACTCAACATTTTAAAACAAAGTACTGTCATATCACACCATAGGTTTATCCCTGTGTGAAAATTAACCAACTAAAATTATCATTCAACATGTACACTTAATAGCAATTAATAGCTTTAAAACGAAACAAAAGTCATGGTTTTGGGGCTATGCACCTAAAAGAGATAATAAAAAATAACCACATGCAACTAAAATCAAGAATATCACGCTAGTGGTTTACTCAGAATGTGTTCTAAAAGTTGGATGTTCCAGTCATTTCTCCGGTTGACTGAGGGCTGATATGTTAACCAGTGCAATCGATAAGCGCATTTGGGGTAACCGAGCAATTGGGGTAACCGAGACTACTTGTGACGTATTAAGTAAGGTCACAGAACCAACGCTGTCTCAAACAAACGTTCTGTTTTGAAACAAAGAGGACTAGTAAACAAATGCCAAAATATGTGACATCAGTTGAGTTTGGACGCAAACAGCATGTCCATATCCTATTGGCAGGTATAGAAATACGTGTATACAGATATATTTTCATTTCGATTGCCAGACTATGACAGTCGTGACGTAGGGTTATCTAGCAGTCTGGCGCAGCCCAAGAAATGCTGTGTGTTCAACAAGGGTTTTCCACTAAACCACTGGCGTGATATTCTTAATCGTAGTTGGAAATGGTTATGTTTTAGTAGCTCTTATAGGTGCATAGGCCCATAACCATGACTTTGTTTCCTTTTATACAGCAAAAATAGCAGTGCCCAATATTCAAACTTATTGATAGTTGACAGGGATAGAATTTAGTCAAAAATTATTGGAAGCCAGCCTGATCCCCACTTTGCTAAAATCTAGAGGGCCGCCACCAAAACTGGGAGCAAAAACAGGTTGCATGGAAAAAAGCCAGGTAATATAAATTAATGTGTGTGTATATATATATATATATATATATATATATATATATATATCGACAGTCAACATTCCCGGAATTACCAATCTGAAACGGAATTTATGATTTGGTATGGAATCACTGAATTTTACATGAAATAATATTCAAAACAACAATGATTAAATGGCAGTTTTATCAATTACCCAATATACATATAGAAATAACCGCTCCCCTGACTATTTATACTAGGTTGAGACAAAGCCCAGCCACCCCCTGTCTGGCAGGGGTCTCAACCTCCCATCTCCCACTTGTTTTGGGGGCCAACCTTGATCTCATTTCCCACCTATTTGAGGATATTATCCCACCATTTTAAGACCTGCCTCCCACTTCCTGCCACACCACAGTCACTAGGCAAAAAAAGGAAAACAATCCCCACTCACTTAGACATTTGATACAATTCATCAATGTTTTGTGTCTTCTGGATGGTGGTTCTAGAAGACTAGCATTACAAAGCCAGTGAGTGAAACATTGCCACTCAATCATTGTTATATTGAATATTATTTCATGTAAAATTAAGTGATTCCNCGATGAGTGGGAAACATTGCCGTTCAATCATTGTTATATTGAATGTTATTTCATGTAAAATTCAGTGATTCCAAGTCAAATTGCAAAGTCTGTTTCAGATTGGTAATTTCAGGAAATATGTCTGTTCATATATTAATTTATATTATATGGCTTTTTTGATGTAAAAACAAATTTTTTCCTAGTATGTTCTGCCAGGTGACATTTTGTCCTGTTGTGTTGTATCTGGTGACATTTTGTCCTGGAAAGTTCTGTCAGGTGAAATTTTGTCCTAGCATTTTCTATCAAGTGACATTTTGTCCTGGTATGTTCTGTCTGGTGACGTTTTTTTCTGTTATGTTTTACCAGGTGACTTTTCTTGGTACGACGATCATCGAACAGTTTGGCAATGATCGATTATGAAATTCAAATTTCCCAACACTGCCTATAATATAACAATGTATATCAGTGGAAAAAACTTATGGCTGCCTTTTCTCCCTGCCCAACGCTGGGTAACTCAGCTAGTTATTAAGGTATCAATAATCAAATTTGTAACTAAAGATGTCTTTCATTATTGTATTTTTTTTACATATTTTGCCTCACGCATGCACGCATGCATGCACGCACGCACGCACGCACGCACGCACGCATGCATGCACACACATTTAAGGAAAACAAGGTAGGGAAATAATGGATGTAGTGCCAGTTGAGATAAATTCCTTAAAACATTACCTAAATCCTTTCTTCAAACATAACTTTATTTAGGTACATCAAGAAGAATATATTAGTCATTTATGCAGAACATCAATGCAAGTCAGTATAGAGTGAAATAGGCCAAATTATTGACAGTTTATTAATCACATACCAACAACCGTGTACTTTCAGTTTTACTTTCATTAGCACACAATTATTACTTACTTTTACTTAGTCCTCTTTGCTCAATGTAGAGCATAGGGCTGAAACGACTCTTTTCCAACGCACTCTGTTATTTGCTGTTTTCTTCATTTCTTTCCAGGTGGTTCCATGAATATATATATATATATATATATATATATATAAACAGAAAAAATTCCTGGAATTACCAATCTGAAACAGATTTTATGATTTGGTGTGGATTCACTGAATTTTACATGAAGTAATATTCAATACAACAATGATTGAATGGCAGTTTTATCAATTACCCAATATACATATATAAATAACCGCTCCCCTGACTATTTATACTAGGTTGAGACAAAGCCCAGCCACCCCCTGTCTGGCAGGGGGGTCTCAACCTCCCATCTCCCACTTGTTTTTGGGGCCAACCTTGATCTCATCTCCCACCTATTTTTGAGGACAATATCCCACCATTTTAAGACCTGCCTCCCACTTCCTGCCACACCCCTTCACTAGGCAAAACAAGGAAAACAATCCCCACTCACTTAGACACTTGGTACAATTCATCAATGTTTTGTGTCTCCTGGATATATATATATATATATATTGATAAGCGCATGCGCAGTTCTAAGAAACTATATATATATATATATATATATATATATATATATATAATAGTGGATAGTGCTACTAGAAGACTAGCATTACAAAGCATTACAAAGGGAAACACTGCCGTTCAATCATTGTTATATTGAATATTATTTCATGTAAAATTCAGTGATTCCAAGTCAAATTGCAAAGTCTGTTTCAGATTGGTAATTTCAAGAAATATGTCTGTTCATATATTAATATATATTATATGGCTTTTTTGATGTAAAAACAAATTTTGTCCTTGTATGTTCTGCCAGGTGACATTTTGTCCTGGAAAGTTCTGTCAGGTGAAATTTTGTCCTAGGATTTTCTATCAAGTGACATTTTGTCCTGGTATGTTCTGTCTGGTGACATTTTGTTCTGTTATGTTTTACCAGGTGACTTTCTGTGCTGGTACGACGATCAGCGATCAGTTTGGCAATGATCGATTATGAAATTCAAATTTCCCAACACTGCCTATAATATAACAATGTAGATCAGTGGAAAAGACTTATGGCTGCCTTTTCTCCCTGTCCAACGCTGGGTAACTCAGCTAGTTATTAAGGTATCAATAATCAAATTTGTAACTAAAGATGTCTTTCATTATTGTATTTTTTTACATATTTTGACTCACGCACACGCACGCACGCACGCACGCACGCACACATTTAAGGAAAACAAGGTAGGGAAATAATGGATGTAGTGCCAGTTGAGATAAATTCCTTAAAACATTACCTAAATCCTTTCAACAAACATAACTTTATTTAGGTACATCTAGAAGAAGATTATATTAGTCATTTATGCAGAACAACAATGCAAGTTAGTATAGAGTGAAATAGGCCAAATTAATGACAGTTTATTAATCACATACCAACAACCGCGTATGTTTGTATTTTCAGTTTTACATTAATTAGCACACAATTATTACTTTTACTTAGTCCTCTTTGCTCAAGGTAGAGCATAGGGCTGAAACGATTCTTTTCCAATGCACTCTGTTATTTGCTGTTTTGTTCATTTCTTTCCAGGTGGTTCCATGTTTCTTTACTTCGTCTATTGATCTCCTCCAAGTAGTTTTGGGTCTGCCTGTTTTTCTTTTTCCTTGTGGATTCCAGTTTAAGGCCTGTCTCGTGACATTGTTAGTTTGTTTTTGGAGTGTGTGTCCTATCCATGTCCAGTTTCTTCTTGCAATCTCTCTCCTGATGCTGTGTTGGTCTGTCCTCCTCCAGATTTCTCTGTTTGTGGTTTTATGTTGCCATTTCATTTTCAGGATGTATCTCAGACATGTGTTAATGAATGTTTGTAACATTCAGGTTGTTGTCTTGGTTACTCTCCATGTCTCTGAGCCACATAGCAGCACACGTTTCACGTTGGTGTTGAAGATTCTGATCTTGTTTCGTGTTAAGAAAGATGATGTGTTCCACACTGTCTTTAAAATGCTGAATGCCTGCCTGGCCTTTCCAATCCTATTTTTGACATCTTCATTTGTTCCTCCTTTGTGTGTCACTACACTTCCCAGACAGGTGAATTTGTTGTCCTCCTCTATATCTTTCCCTTCAGCTGTGCCTTGGCTTGTTGTGTGCTGTTCACCTTTAGTAGTTTTGTTTTCTGTATGNGGTGTTGAAGATTCTGATCTTGTTTCGTGTTAAGAAAGATGATGTGTTCCACACTGTCTTTAAAATTCTGAATGCATGCGTGGCCTTTACAATTCTATTTTTGACATCTTCGTTTTGTTCCTCCTTTGTCTGTCACTACACTTCCCAGATAGGTGAATTTTTTGTCCTCCTCTATATCTTTTCCCTTCAGCTGTACCTTAGCTTGTTGTGTAATGTTCACCTTTAGTAGTTTTGTTTTCTGTATGTTTATTTTCAAGCTTGTCTTTTCTGTTTCCTGCGTCAATTTGCTGGAATTCTTTTGTATTTGTTTGTGTGTATGTAATAGTAGGCATATGTCGTCTGCAGAATCTAGATCATCCAACTGTTTAGTGACTGTCCACTGGATGCCATTTTGACCCTGTTTAGCAGTCTCTCTCATTATCCAGTCTATCACCATGATAAAAATTAATGGTGATAGGATGCACCCCTGTCTTACATCAGTCTTTACTTCAAATGTCTCAGACAGTTTTCCATTATGGATAACTTGGCAGGTGGAGTTTTCATACATCTGCTGGATTAGTGTCACAAACTTTGCTGGTATTCCATAATGGTGCAGCAACATCCAGATAACGTTACTGTCTACACTATCAAAAGCTTTCTCAAAGTCTATGAAATTAATATGTAGGGGTGACTGCCACTCAATTGATTGTTCTGTGATTATTCTCAGTGTAGCAGTATGGTCAGTGCATGATTTGTTTTTCCATAAACCTCCAAAAACCAGCTTGTTCCTCGCATAGCTTTTCATCCAGTGCTCCTTTCAGTTTGCCCAATAGTATGTGTGTGAAGACTTTACTTGGTACTGATAGGAGTTTGATTCCTAACCAGTTCTTGCACATTCCCAAGTCACCTTTCTTTGGCTGTTTTACAAGGTATCCATTTTTCCATTCTGTTGGGACTTTCTCTTGTTCCCAGATCTTCAGGAATAGATGGTGCAACATCTGTTGTTGTTATCGGGTCTGCTTTCAGAGCCTCTGGTGGTATGCTGTCTGGTCCTGGCGTCTTTCAGAGCCTCTGGTGGCATGCCGTCTGGTCCTGGCGTCTTTCAGAGCCTCTGGTGGCATGCCGTCTGGTTCTGGCGTCTTTCAGAGCCTCTGGTGGCATGCCGTCTGGTCCTGGCGTCTTTCAGAGCCTCTGGTGGTAGGCTGTCTGGTCCTGGCGTCTTTCAGAGCCTCTGGTGGTAGGCCGTCTGGTCCTGGTGTCTTTCCGTCCTTTGACATCTTCAGTGCTCTACTTATTTCAGCCTTTGAAAGTGGATTTGTGTCAACACTTAATAACATTTCTGCTATTGGTATGTCTGGTTTTTCTGCTGGTGAGTCTCTGTTGAGGATTTCTTTGAAGTGTTCTTCCCATCTTCATCTTTGCTCCACTTCCTTGTTTATGGTTCTTCCTTCCTTGTCTTTCACTGGTTTTGAAGGATTTCTTCTATTCCCCGCTAGTGTTCTTGTTATATCATAGAGTTCCTTCATGTCTCTTATGTGCACTGCCATTTCAGCTTGTGTTGCTTGGTCATTGATGTAGTTTTGTTTGTCTTTTCTTGCGCTCTTCTTGACTGCTTTGTTTAGTTGCCAGTATGTTGCTTGGTGTTCTTGTTTCTCTTCCACTGTCTGGCATCGATTCACCATTTGTGTCATTTGTTTCCTTTCTTTGATCAGCGTCCATGTTGCTGTTGATAGCCACACCTTGTGTTTTCTCTCTCTTTTGCCTACGACTTCTTTGCACGCTTCTTTCCAGGTTTTCTTGTCACGTTCCATTAAACTGACTAGTTTGTAATATGTTGTGCACTTGTGTTGTGGTTATCAAAATCTCCCTTGAGTTGTTGTGTTCCCTGGACTGAGTCTATACAGACGATCAGTGTGTTTACTTTGTTGACAAATACACATGTAATTGTTGTGAGCCAATGGAATCTGAGACAGAGAGCCATTGTTACAGGGAAATTTCGCAGATATTGGGAAAAGTTGACAGGCTAGTCTCGGAAACTTCAGAGTTTGAAGGGGGGTGTTTGAATGTGTGGACACTGGAAATGGCATATATGCTATACTGGCAGATGTATGCAGGTGTGAGATTGAGAAAGTCATGGAAGGTAGCCAGTCGGGCTACCAACATTGGAAAGTGAAGTAGCCCGACAGCTTCTCAGGCAGCCCACTTGCTAATCAATACTTGATGATGGAAAGTAACTACTTTGAAGATAGAATATATGAACGACATAAACAACAAATACAAAAACGAAAAACAAACAGTTTTGAAGCATTTATTTTCAAGGCAGGATCAATACAATGTAATACGTAATACTGAATAAAATACAGTATACGATTGTACACGTGACGGGTTGTCTTGTTTTCATAACATGGTACACCAACAGTCTACGCGTCACAGGACATCAGGTCCTGTCTCCCAGAGTCACAGGACATCAGGTCCTGTGAACTTTTTTTTCTATCTGTTGTTGCTGTTGTATATCTCAATAGCGGCGCAGACCACGTGGATATATACGCCAGCCTAGAGAAACTTTAACCAGGTTCCCGATTAATTCACCAGAAGCGCTCCGTGCACCATGTGTATATATTATATAAAAGTGGCGCCACACTGCCAAGACTATTAACATGACCGGTTATTATTTCAGTGTAGAATGACCATTCAATTACATGTTGAGCGTCGATGTAGTTGATTAAAAATACAATGAATGCTCCGTATTGATATCGCTTCGGCTACGGTTTGGCAACATTTCTTGCAATGTCAAACGTGTCACAAACACACGATTTATAGTTATCATAAATAAGTGAGTTGATTTTATTACTGCCAAGGTGGTCACTGAGGGTGGTCACTGAGGGTGGTCACTGCCAGGATGGTCACTGAGGGTGGTCACTGCCAGGGTGGTCACTGCCAACGTGGTCACTGAGGGTGGTCACTGCCAGGGTGGTCACTGAGGGTGGTCACTGCCAGGGTGTGGGTCGTCCTCAGTGGTTCTTTGACATCCTGAATTAACGAGAGGGGACCGACATTAATGTCATCTCCAAGTCACAAGGGATACACAGTCCCCAATGTTTAGACCCAGGTTTTTACACCAATTATGCCTTGTCTGGTCTGGGTCTTGAGCCCAGAACTCTGGCATGTAAGGCGGATGTGCTAACCAGTACACTACCGCGCCTCTCTTTAGCATGATCAATTTAATTTAGACAAAATTATTTGACTTGGACTGAAATGGTTGGCAAACTTTATTCTATGTCATTAGCCTTGCATTCATGTGTTATACACGATTCTTCTACTAGTCTGATTTAGAAGCTGATTTCACCCATAGCAGCAGATCATGATTTGGGCCACATTTGAAACTAATAGACGTGCACTCAAGCCTTTGCATTTGTGCACTGCGGGTCTACAGGGAATAACACTATTCAGGGTTGCATTTCCACCATCGGAAACATGTTTCTGCAGAGACAGTGGCAGAAACCATCATAAACCTGTTTTCACCAATTTCTGATACTTTCCGCCAGTGGAAACGTGTAGAAAGTGTCAGAAACATACAAAAGCTGTCTCACATGAAAAATTACCAGTTGTGAAACAATACATTTAAAACTGCTTCCTCAACTGATTTAGCCTATCGGAAATCTGGTTCAATGGTGTCAATCCGCAGTCGATTTAATAAAAAAAAAATTTTTTTTTTTCAAATCATCGAAAGCATTGACTTTAGTCATTAGATATGGTAAGGATCAAAATAATGGATATCCAAAATGGTAGACACTGTGTGGGTGAATGCTGATCATGGGCATGACTTCCATCCTCTCACCAATCACATGACAAAGTTAAAAAATTTCACCAAGGAAGAAAATCGTGATTTTTCAACAGTTCTAATGCTTGAACAAGCATTAACTAATTTAATAGTTTGTCTGATGATTTCACAAAAACTACATACAAAAGTCGCACAAATGAGCTAGCATGATGCAGTGGATACTACGCAGGCCCTTAGCCAAAAATAAAATTTTGCCATTCTTGAACATTCTAAAAGGTGTAACCTTAAGCACGTGAGCGGCTCCCGTGGAAGCCGTTCGCATCTATGACAAACATTATTAGCCCAATTGATTTTTTTCACTGGCAAGCCAATTCTGGTTGATATAATGACAGCCATTATTGGCCCATTTGGTTTTTGCACTGGTAAGCCAATGGGCAATGCAAGTTGAGCAAATGTCAAATGATTGCCTTTTTGGCCAAATTAGGTTTTTCAATGGCAGGCTAAGTCCAGTTTAGCCATTATTGGCCCAGTCGACTCTTACTAGCTGTGCTGTGAGGTTGGCATTATCACCTGCACACGAGTAACAACTTTGCATAGATTTAAGCCTTAGTATTTCGCCTAGTTCAAAAATAATGAAGCCAACACATGATATGATAATGAAAAATAGGAAAATGACTGTATGGTCAATTCTACATAATAAAAGAAGAGCCAACACAGAAGGTTCATGAAAAAGCAACTTGGAGCTTTATTTTAAATATATAAACATGGAAGTAATTCTTGAAACATCTTTAGTACATGCATGCAAATATGCCTAATATGAACAAATATGATTACAATAGGTACCAGCAGCCCATATCCAGAGCGCTGTGGAATTGGTTCAAGAGTGTCTAAATAGCACTAATTGACTGCAACTTTCTTATTGTTGTATCAACTATCATGTGTTGTGTACAGAAATAAAGTTCATTCCTGTGTGTGTTCATTCCTGTGTGTGTATTTTGTTTTACTGTGAAAACTTATTAAACTTAAAGATGTGAAATCATTGTTTGAATGTAGTGTATATTTATTGTAAATTGGGTGCTATTGAACTAGCCGGCAGGAGTACAGCTTGGAAATATTCAATAGCACTTTTCAACTCGTCCGCGCTCTTATCCTAATCACTGCATAAACACGTTATTTATAGCACTGGAAAGACGAAGGATGGTACTAATAACGCATTTGTGTATAATATATAAAACTCTAATTTAAGATGTTGTGAATTATCAAACGGGAATGTTTTTTTTATTCGTGATTTTACCACAAACAAATTGGGTATCAACGTAAAGATTGTTCTTTTCTCCATCAAATATGAATTCGAAACTACCTCTGCACGCCATGAGGTCACAGCGCAAGCGCATTTGATAAGGTCAGTCAAAGTCCATATCCTCCATGCTTAGCAACAAACCACGCAGAGATAGAGCCGATAGAAAAATCCAGGCACCAATATTCTGGATGTCTCTACGATCTAATGGGTTATCTAAACAAACATATTTCATGCAGCAAATGTTAATAATATAATTTAAATTGCATAACACTATTGAATTTGGCAAGAAAAAATAAGACATTTAATTGAAAAAAACATTCACAACTGCTACATGAAAAGACACCAAAGACCTTGAGACATTTCTTCAAAATGAACTGTTGCCATTTGTGCCTATGTATTGAAAAAATACAAGCTGCACAAGGAGCTTTTCTGCTCAAACAAATATCCTTAAGAAGTAGGTAAATAATTGACCATTTGTACTCAGTAATATGGTCATTAGTAAATAACACACAAATGGGTCTATTTAAATGTTTTGCATTACTTTTAAACTTCAATTAACCAAGATTCTGCTGTGAACATTTCATATAATTTGCTCCAATAGGTAAATATGCAGGAAGTATGTCTGCTGTGACCACCATTTCCATCACTAAAGTCATGTTTTTTACATTTTGGGATTTATTTATTTTTTACTTTAATGACATCAAATGCATCTGGATAAAAATAGAGTTAAATAATGTATATAATAGTGTAAAAATCCAGAACAAGAAAAGTGCTATGTGCTTTAGTCATTTAGTAATGATCATCTAAATATGTACTATTGTGCAATTTTACGAAGATTTTATTGCATTTTCGTAACTTTTTAACCTGTCATTTAACACAAAATATTTGTTGTTACCAGTGTTATACTTCTTTAATTATTAGTCTTGTTGGCATAGTTTGTATATATTGTGTCATTGTTGTGTCAGGTGTGCTAATTTAGGAGTTTCAGGTGAAGCTGAGAGAACCACAAAAAACTGTCATAACTTCATGACAAATATTCTGGTAAAAAATAATTTTGCTTGTATTGACAAACTCTATCAGAAAAATGTAACATAATGAGTGATATTGTAATTTGAAATTTTGGCTGCTGGTGCCTAATTACAGTCACTCAAATTAAAATGCTTGAACCTAAAAGTAAAGCAATACATACTTCATTACCTGTATGAATACCTGAAGATATGGCCACGGGGCTTGGTGGAGCGCCAGCTGCAAATGACGCCACCCGACTTGATGTATGGCCGCCCTGCGGCCATAGACAAGGGTTAGCCAAGGGCGGAGCGATGGGCTCCCCCTGACAGACTGTACAACAAAGAAATAGAATAATTATAGCATTCAATAATACAGTTGGTTTTGACAGTAATACATTGAAACATCACTTCTTTGATAAAACAGCAATCATCCATATCCAGTATTGCCTAGGCTATGCCTATGGTTATATTAGACAAAAAACAACATGAATTTACTAGTAAGCACAGCCTAATCGTTCGTGGTTTACCTGTCGTTTGAGTTTTCTTTCAGCAATCGGGAAACTGCTGCCATAGTACATGCCGATTATGTATGTGAGTCGGAGCCCAAATCAAACTCAATTTCGAAGTCGACCACAATCGCGTTTGGCCACTCCATAGCGGTGGGCGACAACACAGTAGCGTCTTGGTGACTAGCGGCAGGCACATCAACATTGTGTATCTCCGCCACCGTAACAAAAGATGTGGAAGGCACCACTGCCTCTGATTGTTCACATCAACATTGTGTATCTCTGCCACCGTAAGAAAAGATGTGGAAGGCACCACTGCCTCTGATTGTTCACATCAACATTGTGTATCTCTGCCACCGTAAGAAAAGATGTGAAAGGCACCACTGCCTCTGATTGTTCAGATCAACATTGTGTATCTCTGCCACCGTAAGAAAAGATGTGGAAGGCACCACTGATTGTGTATCTCTGCCACCGTAAGAAAAGATGTGGAAGGCACCACTGCCTCTGATTGTTTAGATCAACATTGTGTATCTCTGCCACCGTAAGAAAAGAGGTGGAAGGCACCACTGCCTCTGATTGTTCAGATCAACATTGTGCATCTCTGCCACCGTAACAAAAGATGTGGAAGGCACCACTGCCTCTGATTGTTCAGATCAACATTGTGCATCTCTGCCACCATAACAAAAGATGTGGAAGGCACCACTGCCTCTGATTGTTCAGATCAACATTGTG
>SDWI01001962.1:6900-21115 GCA_009193005.1 Lamellibrachia luymesi
TATATATATATATATATATATGCATATTACATAGTTAATTAAATTGCTTCTTACGTCATGTGTTTGTGTTCGCTTAATACGGAGTCGATACTAATGCCATTATAAATACAAATGTATGACAGTATTGGCTGAATTCACGTTATTGCAAGAAATCAGACACTGATGTAAGTACACAACGTTTATTTGTAATTATGCTTAGCCACAATGGATGTAAAGATGACAGCACGCCAACTGTTGGATGAAGTTGGAGTATTTTTATATGATACTGGATTTGGTTCAGTAAGTCAGATTACATTTATTGAACCTGACGTTAGCACAGCGTCATACCTGTCAACGCTCACGCATATACCGTGAGACTCACGACCTCCTTTGAAGAAGTACTTGCATCCATTTGTAACTACCCATTTGTCTAAATGTGTTTATTGAGTATAATTGTTAAACACAAGATGTAGCCAAGTCATCTGCATTTATATAAATAGTTTTACGTTGGAGTAAAGTATGGTCAAGTGACTTTCATTTGATTGATTGCAAGATATCGCGGGAAGTGTCCCTACTCTACTCTCTCTCACTATTGCACTGGCACTAGCTGAGCGGTTAGAGTAGTATTCGACATAATCTTCAAAATCAACAATGCCAGCGTCATCTTCCAACTCAACCTCATCGTTGTCATCTATGTTTATGTATTTTATTCCCTTTCCAGAATTACGTGCAATATGTCATCGTTCGGCCGCTAGGAACACTTTCGACACTCGAGCAATCTGCAAAACATCGAGAGGCATCCGGTAGAATTCAGTATGAATTATGATGTCGTGACCGAGGAAATTAGCCAGCATATCCATATCATGCTCTTTCAGGCCAAGTACCTGGGCCGTAGTCGCCACATGCTTTCTCAGTCTTGTTGATGTAAGTAAGTGTGCTTTACTCGCATCTCACTCTGCAGCAAATCTCCTCATGACATCAGATCCCCGAAGATGTGAGCATGTTGTGCTACTTCTTGGGAAGAGGAATGGGTTTGTGTCTGGTACATGATGTGATCTCCATTGAAGTAATACTTGCATCCATTTGTTTATCCCTTCTGTGATTAGGATGGGGATGGTACGTCCCCTCTTCCCCTTGATCTCAATACGCTCAAGGTCCTTCAGCAAGCCTTCTCAAATTCACTCAGAGACGTCTCTATTTCGGTGTTTGGACTTGCCTTGCATTTAGCACTCCAATCCTTCAGTAGAATTTTGGAAACTTCTCATTGTCGCTTCTTGTTAAATGTGATTACCTTTGCAAGCACAACTTGGATTAGCGTGGCATATGCTTCTGCAGCATCACTGTGCTCCTCCAGTATAATGACTTGTTTATTCCCTTCACTGTCTAAGTATTCATTTAACTTTACCACATCCTCAGTAAGCGGCAACAACTTAATACCATTTCGCTTTCGTTCCGACAAGTTTCGGAGAGCAGTGGCAGATACTTCTGGACATTGTAGCTCACACAGTTTAAGGAATTGCCTGCTCGCTTCTGCTGCTTCTGTGTCCCCTCTCTCTAACGCTTGAGACAGTTTGACATCAGCTACTTTTTTCAGCAGCTGACCAGACTTGATAGCTTGAGAGGGCATGTTGTAAGTGTGGCTCACGTCGTCAAAGTCAGCAGACTGTTGAGCTGCATCAACAACCATCTGAAACATTGATGGGTGCACAAACTCACGCAAAGGGGCCGTCTTCTTACCTTATTTCCGAAGACAGATTAAAGGTCGTCCTAGCTGCCGCATCTTTCCACGAATGTAGCCATACTGCTCCTTATCATTCCCAAACTTTCTAACGAGGTGGCGACCATATTGCAAAATGAGTGCGTCTTTGATTGTGACTTCCCCAACACCATCCCTTCTCATGCCTAGAAGAACAAAGCTCAATTCTCCATGAGCATTCGACGGCAACAAGTTGGCACCACTTTTGTATACCCGTTTCCTTTTCCGTCCATTTCCACCATCAGCAACAGGCAGAAGAGGACATGCATGTTTCCATAGCGATTACTTGGACATATATGCGTAACAATATATGTAAGGAACAAAGCTAGTGTACTCTACATTTTCCGTGGGTCTGTGTAATACTACTAGGTCACCAGTCTTCTGTCGAAGTATTTGACAGTTATGTTGATGATTGCCAAGGTTACGTAGTTTTAACAACATCAATTCCTTTTCTTTGGGGTCCTTTTCAGATAGGTATTCCTCAACTTCTCTTTTTGTGTTATACACAGTTTTTAGATGGCGGGTTATGTGTTGTGCTCACTGTGGTGTTGTGCACATCACTGTTCTTCATTTTTACCTGTAACCGAAAGCACTGCATTGGTAATAATAACTAGTAACAGCAGTAACGGTGGCAGAATTAGACGGGGAGATGGAGAGAGTTAACAACGAAAGTGGAAGAAGCTACCAAGTGACGTGGACCCCACCCCGCAAGGGAGCAAGCGGAAGAAGAAGAATATTACTTGCATAGACAATTATAAACATAACTACCATTTGTGTACATTATATGTTATTGCTGTCTTTGTTTTCCTTGAGTTTCATCAACAACTTGACATCTTTTTTGGCTCGTTCAGGGCAATTTTTGCGGTTTTTCTTAAATAGTTCAAGTAAGCCATTTACTACTGCACTATTAAAATAATGGTACTATATGACAATGTAAGTAATGCATATGAAATTACTTAAATTGTTTAGCATTTCGAGAAATGACTACTTCACTCAATCATTTTAACTTTCATCATTATATGGATCAGATGTGAACTCTACTTTAATGTCAGCCGATATAATTCCCCAAGCACTCTCATTTCTCAAATAAACATTCCCCGTGAATTGTGATTTGGCCATTGCAAATATTGTTTGCAAATAGCCACATTGTGATGATACATTTAATGGGCAAGACTTTAACACATTCCTGTGCAGTTTAATTGACAACTCTGATATGTTGGGCTTGTAAAGACCCTAGCACTCACCAATTAGCTATGCTAATTATCTAAAAGTGGGGGAACTTGTCTCAATTGCCTACTCCTATAAAAGTAGGGGAGCAACATGTGTTAATCACTTTCCTCTTAGCTTTGCTAGACCACAATACATTAAGCGATTATTCACGATGGCGTAAAGTACGGTCGACCATCACCACTCCTTTCAACAAAACCTCATTACGAGGAACCGCCAACACGTGCCGTCTAGACAAGTAATTTGCTGCACTGTATAGAAATGGGAAGAACTAATACAGTGTCAGTACGGTTAATATTTAATTCATATGAAAACAACACTCATATGAAGATGACATTCCTGAACACGAGTGGTACCCCAGGATTTAATTTATCTCAAACAACTAAAATAACGTAAAGGGTGTACACAAATATCGAAATAACAAATTACTCACATAGGAATGTGCTTGCTCCAAGCAGAATATACTTTGCAGGATTACAGTATGTATCTAAATGAAAACAGACAGCCGCCTAACTCATCCTACGTACTCTTTCGATTGTCGGCGTATTTAAGTCAGCATACAGCACAACAATTTATAGTGTACCGGGTATCAAGATTGTTTCCGCTCTCACGCATGCGGATTACTGGACAAAAAACTGTAGATGTAGCACACATAAAATAGCTGCACCATCAACATATGGTGTATCTTGTAATAGATAGCTGCAACAATTGCTACGAAAATCATCATACATAATATCTATAATAAATGTTGCTTGAAGACGAAACTCATACGAATATGGTGGGCAAAATGGGATCCGTCTAATTTACATATTTAGACCTACCCACACCTAAATTATTACTTCATTACACATTATCACTGGTGTAGTAGCTAAACTACACACTCTGTGAATAACTACTATACATAAGCGTCATGATGGATAACAATTTGTAATGTAATACTATTTATAATTCAGTACACAAGCCATGTTCTTTTACTGAATCTGCAGTGACCAGATGGCCTCGCAACTTGCGGGGTTAAAGCTTTGACACATTTATAACTGGTTAAATCTTATCAGATCAGCCATTGACGTTCTCCTGTCATTCTGCATCCTCGCCACCTCCAGTGCAATTCGAGTCACCTCACACACATGTGTGGTTTATGACATTTTAGTAGGACGCCTGGTGTTTTGTCACATCGAGTGTATGAATGGAACATTCATTGCTACGAGCTCATTAGTTGACTGATTATTCCAAACACCGACTGATATAGCGAGTTTATATGTGCATCTCTATGGGTGAAATTATCAGCCAAACATAGATTACTCCAACTTTCAAGATTCATCAACTAAATGATTATTTTTCATTCTTTGAAAATGCAAATATTGGTTAATCTCTTTACAAAAAGGACATGCGAAAAAATCGACACTCTTAAAATTAAGTCTCTTCACACTATAACTGCTGTGATAAAAATGGATGCATATATTATGTTATGTAGCTAATATATCAGAGTATCGTTACATGGGAACAGTTCTGGAATTGCATAATTAACAAATGTGTGGTTGCTCACGTTATAATGTGTCCACTATTATAAAAAAAAATTTTAATGTTAAATATTTATTTTTAAAATCATCAGGTTTAGCAGTTAGTAGAAAACTTGGAATGCAGAAGGCTGTTAGCAACATCTGGTTTATATAGTACCTTAACCATTGTATCTCTCATANTGGACATGCCTTGCATTTAGCACTCCAATCCTTCAGTATAATTTTGGAAACTTCTCCTTGTCGCTTCCTGTTAAATGTGATTACATTTGCAAACACAATTTGGATTAGGGTGGCACATGCTTCTGCAGCATCACTGCGCTCCTCAAGTATAATGACTTTTTATTCCCTTCACTGTCTAAGTATTCATTTAACTTTACCACATCCTCAGTAAGCGGCAACAACTTAATACCATTTCGCTTTCGTTCCGACAAGTTTCGGAGAGCAGTTGCAGAAACTTCTGACCACTGTAGCTCACACAGTTTAAGGAATTGCCTGCTCGCTTCTGCTGCTTCTGTGTCCCCTCTCTCTAACGCTTGAGACAGTTTGACATCAGCTACTTTTTTTCAGCAGCTGACCAGACTTGATAGTTTCAGAGGGCATGTCGTAAGTGTGGTTCACCTCGTCAAAGCCAGCACACTGTTCAGCTGCATCAACAAACATCTGGAACATTGATGGGTGCACACACTCACGCGGGCTGTCTTTTTACCTTGTTTCCGAAGACAGATTAAAAGTCGTCCAAGCTGCCGCTTCTTTCCACAATTGTAGCCATACTGCTCCTTATCGTTCCCAAACTTTCTAACGAGGTGGCGACCATATTGAGTGCGTCTTTGATTGTGACTTCCCTAACACCATCCCTTCTCATTCCTAGAAGAACAAAGCTCAGTTCTCCATGAGCATTCGACGGCAACAAGCTGGCACCACTTTTGTGTACCCGTTTCCTTTTCCGTCCATTTCCGATGACTTAGATAGATATGCGTAACAATATATGCAAGGAACAAAGCTAGTGTACTCTACGTTTTCCGCGGGTCTGTGTAATACTACTAGGTCACCAGTCTTCTGTCGAAGTACTTCACAGTTATGTTGATGATTGCCAAGGTTAAGTAGTTTTAACAACATTAATACCTTTTATTAGGGGTCCTTTTCAGATAGGTATTCCTCAACTTCACTGTCTGTGTTATGCACAGCGTTTAGATGGCGGGCTATGTGTTGTGCTCACTGTGATGTTGTGTACATCACTGTTTCCGTAATGTTTACCTGTACACGAAAGCACTGCACTGGTTTCACCAATAGTAATAGCAGTAACGGTAGCAGAAGTACATTGGGAGATGGAGAGAGTTAACAACGAAAGTGGAAGAAGCTACCAAGTGACGTGGACCCCACCCCGCAAGAGAGCAAGCGGAAGAAGAAGAATAGTACTTGCATAGACAATTATAAACATAACTACCATTTGCGTCCATGATATGTTATTGCTGTCTTTGTTTTCCTTGAGTTTCACCAACAACTTGACATCTTTTTTGGCTCGTTCAGGGCAAATTTTGCGGTTTTTCTTAAATAGTTCAAGTAACCCATTTACTACTACACTATTAAAATAATGGTACTATATAACAATGTAAGTAATGCATATGAAATGACTGAAATTGTTTAGCATTTCGCGAAATGACTGCTTCACTCATTCATTTTAACTTTTATCATTATATGGATCAGATTCCTCGTGAATTATGATTTGGCCATTGCAAGTATTGTTTGCAAATAGCCACATTGTGATGATAAATGTAATGGGCAAGACTTTAACACATTCCCATGCAGTTTAATTGACAACTCTGATTTGTTGGACACGTAAAGACCCTAACACTATCCAATTAGCAATGCTAATTATCTAACAGTGGGGGGAACTTGTCTCAATTGCCTAACTCCCTAAAAGTAGGGGAGCAACATGTGTTAATCACTTTCCTCTTAGCTGTGCTAGATCACAATACATTAAGCGATTATTCACGATGGAATAAAGTACGGTCGACCATCACCACTCCATTCAACAAAACCTCATTACGAGGCACCGCCAACACGTGCCGTCTTGACAAGTAATTTGCTGCACTGTATAGAAATGGGAAGAACGAATACAGTGTCAGTACGGTAAATATTTAATTCATATAAAAACAACACTCCTGTGAAAATGACATACCTGGACACGAGTGGTACCCCAGGATTTCATTTCATTTCATTCTCTCAAACAGCTCAAACAGCTAAAATAACGTAAAGGGTTTACACAAATATCGAAATAACAAATTACTCACATAGGAATGTTCTTACTCCAAGCAGAATAAACTTTGCAGGATTACAGTATGTATCTAAATGAAAACAGACAGCCGCCTAACTCCTCCTACGTTCTTTTTCGATTGTCGGCGTGTTTAAGTCAGCATACAACAAAACAATTTTTAGTGTACCGGGTATCAAGATTGTTTCCGCTCATTCATGCGGATTACTGGAAGAAAACGGTGTATCGAAGAACTGTAGACGTAAGACACATACAAGAGCTGCACCATCAACATCTGGTGTATCTTGTAATTGATAGCTGCAACAATTGCTACGAAAATCGTCATACATAATATGTATAATAAATGTTGCTTAAAGATGAAACCCATACGACTATGGTGGGCAAAATGGGATCCGTCTAATTTATATATTTACACCTACCCACACCGAAATTATTACTTCATTACAAATTATCACTGGTGTAGTAGCTAAACTACACAATCTGTGAATAACTATTATACATAAGCGTCATGATGGATAACAATTTGTAATGTAATACTATTTATAATTCAGTACACAAGCCATGTTATTTTACTGAATCTGCAGTGACCAGATGGCCTCGCAACTTGCGGGGTTAAAGCTTTGACACATTTATAACAGGTTGAATCTGATCAGATCAGCCGTTAACGTCCTTCTGTCATTCCGCGTCCTCGCCACCTCCATTGCAATTTGAGTCACCTCACACACATCTATGGTTTATGACGTTTTATTAAGACGCCTGGTGTTTTGTCACATCGAGTGTATGAATGGCCCATTCATTGTTACGAGCTCATTAGTTGACTGCTTATTCCAAACACCGACTGATATAGCGAGTTTATGTGTGCATCTCTATGGGGGGAATTATCAGCCAAACATAGATTACTCCAACTTTCATTTTATCTCTCATATAGTAGATGACGTCCCTCTTGCTTGGCTATCCCAGTAACATCCAGGTGGTCACCACTGATACCAGACAGTCATACTGCTGTGAACCTATAGATGCCTATTACCCCTTTTCAACATTCAACAGCATTACAATCACCAACCATGATTTCAGAATCTCACAAATTTATTAATCTAATTAATTGATCTGAGGCATTTTGGTATAAATAAATTTGCTAAATTAATTGTTTTTTATCTAAACTGTCGGAACAGTCAGCAGTCTATTACCAGTGCTAACCTCTACAAGCTGTTAATACAATCCCTTAAAATCCTTAGCAACTGTGTTCTGTTTAACCGAAAACTCAAAAATAGTAGATTAATTGGAGCTGATGCTGGGCTCATTGACACAATGCAAACAGCTACCTGTAGTTCCTTAACCTATCTTAGAAGGCACGGTATGGCTTTAGCCTTGACCACAACTATTGTTTGATGAGAGGGTGGATTAGCACCTGTCCATAGCTCAATGCAATAGCCAGACTGTAAGTTGGTACCAGACGATACTAGTGCAGACTATCTCAATTGAGTCAACATACTGAATTGATAAAAAGTTGTGCAAGTATTTGCGTAAAATGGACTTTAACTCAATGTTTCTGACCTGAAAAAATGCTACCCTTTGAAGGCAAGTCTCTGTGTCACAAGAAATTCAACTAATTCGAATCTATCTGTGAAGGTTTCATGACCAGAACAGTTCAAACACAACAGCCGGGTAATTATAGTATAATTAATACAATACAACTATACAAGGGTGCGCTCATTGTGATTTTGTATTAGAAAACATGCATGGCTTTGTTGATATACTTGTATATATAAACTGAGAAATTTTATTTGTGTTAACTTCATATAAATCAAACAATACAAAATTCGAAATAAAAAAATCATTCTAACTGAATATATTTTTGTGGAATGATTTAAATCATGATTTAAATGATTGATTTAAATAAAATTACTTAAATCAAACAACTCTACCTGAAACCGCTTGTGCATATCCATTATTGAATTTTTTTTATTTATATGAGCTTAATAAATATTAATGATCAACTGCTTGTATGTTCTAATTGTGGTTATGTGTTCTACACATTGCAGATAAAGGTTTATGTAGGTTGGTCAGGTGAGAGATACATCATTGAAAAAAAAACACATTGTACCGCATTTGTGTACAAAATCCAAAGAACCCAAACAAAAACCACGTTTTACAGTAATTGACTGATGAATAAACGTGGTAGTTAAAAGTGCTATTTGTCAATAACGCTAAGCAAAACAAAATAAATATTACTATCGCCATTGGTGCCCAGTGCAAACTAGCCACGAAGNAGTCACTACGAAATGAGTACACTTAACCATGTTTACCGACTAGCACGTATATTTGTCCGGCTAGGCTTTCGATGTCAATATGTGTTACATATGTGAAGTTTGTACGCAAACGATATGCCCATGACAAGTATAGGAATAGATCTATGAAAATACTTGTTCATTTGTCCAGCGAATTTTGCACGCTATGTTTTCAACGTTTTCCTAATAAACCACTGGCGTGGTATTCTTAATTGTAGTAACCCCCACATGTGCACATACCTAACAATTTTGTTTGTTTCCCTTTACACGTTAGGCATATATGATATGACGCAATAAGGATGGAACTACGTGTTCCAGGTACGTATACAAGGCAGAGACAGGAGGGAAACGGTTGAGTGTCTACATCCGGGAGTCGAACAACACTTTGATGCAGGTGAGGTGACTCGTGTGCCGCACCAAAAACATAGAGTAGCGTGGTGCAAATTGTCCACCACTGTTGCATTTGTTGTGGTGTGTTGCATACATTTATTGGACCCTTGAACCTATAAATAAAAAAATCGATCAATAAAACCTAGTTAGTTATAAGTTATATTGAACCAACTTTAAACAAACATGATAAACACAATTACAAAACCAGCGCACGTTGAGAGCTCATGTTTACTACTCAACTGATACAAGGGTGTCATTCCACATATAGTAGTGAAAATGCCGTACATATATTAAACGGATTAGTTTATACAACAACCACCCCGACTATTGCCAAGTTGAACAATGTGAAAGTTGTGCATTTTAGCAGGAAATCTGCGTTGAATCATATGCGAAAGCCGACTATCCGACGAACCATCTACACAACATAATGCAGCAAGCCATTGGCTTATCGAGAATCCAAATTGTTATCATTTATGTATTGCCTGTCCTTGTCAGATATATGTCAGTTCTATTTTTAAATATATTCTCGCTACTAGCATTAACACAATCATTTGACAGTTAGTTCCATTTATTTATCACCCTCTATGAGAATGAGTCAAAACTACATTGTTCCTTAACTAATGCTGATTTGTGTATTCTGGTTCTACTGCCTTCTTTAAATTTGAAGAACGTCTCCCCTTAGTCTCCTAGTCTCAAGTGTTGCAAACAATCTGGAATCACTTCAGTTGCTCTGCGTTTTATTCTCTCTATAATATTCTACGTCCTTTTTACGATATGGCCTCCATTCTTGTATACACTATTCCAAATGCCTTATAAACATTTGTACATATGTACATTTAGCTGTTTCTCCTTACATGCGATAGTTTTCCTAATTATTCATATTATTTGATTTACCATTTGAAGCATCTATGCCACACTGCTCTGAAACATTCATGTTATTATTAAATGTTATTCATAAGTCATTTTGTTTTGGGTTCAACCTAGTACAGCATCACCCATTTTATATTATTTATCCATGTTTCCATGTCCTATGTTTATGCATTTGTTCTTATCAAAAAATAATATAATTTGCCATTGTCTGACTATTTAAGTAATTTAATTATATAATCCTGGAAACTTATTATCTATACTATATGTAACCTTTCTGCATATTTTTTTCATATGCCAGTGTCATTACTTTGCTACATATGTAATCTTCGAAATCAGTTATATATATTAAAAATAATATATTTCCTAATAATGATCCCTGTGGTACCCCACTCAAACAGATTTCCAGTTTGAAATATCACCATATACTGTTACTTTCTGTCGTTTGTGTGTAAGCCACAATCTATCCAATCTAATACATCATTCATTTTACCATGGGCTTTTATTCTCTTTTATAATTTCAGTTGTAGCTAGGGTAAGTGCCGCTTTGTAATTTATGTAGTCTTCTACATTTCCAGTGTGTTTATGCACCCGCAGAGCAGGTGTTTGTGATCAACATTTGAATAACCTCGTTTGACATTTGTTTCTTCCTGGACCCTTTCCCTTGTTTTCTTAAAGGAACACATTGATCAATAATGCTCTTAATCTCATATTTTACGAAACTCCATCATTCTTTTGTCGTCTTGTCTTCAGCAAGTTATTCCAATATGTATTTACTAGATATGTTGACATTTATGGCTAGTTCCCAGACATATGTAGTATGGAAACAATCATTTGTTGGAAGTACAAACTGATGGTCGTCAAATTATTTCAATTGCATGTGACCATGGTAAAAATCACACATTACAACACATCCCCCTTACACACCTCACTTATATACTTTTGTTCTTTTACATTTTCATCTACGATACAGTGGTCCTATTGTTAATGTTGAGTTATTGGTATCTACGTTACACCGAATTGTTTCATCATAATCTACTTCACTGTGCAGTGTTATTTCATATGCTTGGAGATATTATGTTATATACAAAAAATACTCCACCTCCCCGTATCTATCACCCCTCCTTCCGAAACATTGCATAACCTGTCAGTACTAACTAAGCATCTACTATATATTTATTTGCCCATGATTACGTTGTACATAATACTTTAGTTTCAATATCTGCTACCATAATGTCTAACTCGTTTTTTAACTACCATATTCCTGAAACTTAAGCGTTCACATTTAATTTAATTCTCCTAAATAATTGGTGAACATTTCTTTGGATGCGTATTGTATTGTATTTCTTTGAGTTTTCTCTGTCAGTTCCATATTGAAATATTCTTATTGAAATAATTCACGGCACCTGTGCCCTGATCGATAATCCTGATAAACTCACAACCAAGAACTGTAGCACCCTTTCCATTCAGATGAAACCCATCTCTCATAAAAGAGTCATATCTGACCACATACAGTAACCGCATTTCTACGAAGCCTACTCCATCCTACGTATATAACTTTTGTACTTGTGTGTTGGTCGACATCATCCTACAGTTTCCATACTCAATAACACTGCCTCTCATTACTGGTAATATCCCCACCAACACAATATGTAAAATCCGTGCCTATTTAGTTGTCTTGGCCGACCTCCTATACTTACCAAATGCGGCCGACGATCCCTCATTCTCGGCATTGTTCTTTCCACATGCACAAGAACAACACCTCCCGTGCCACCACACACGTCCTGTCCTGCATCCCAAATTTTACATACCGTGATGTGTTGTCCTCTGTTTATAACTTTATCTACTTTCCTGTTCATTGTGAATCACCACCTCTTCACAATATCGACTACAATTTTCGCCGAAAATGGAAATCGAGAGAGCCCATTGGATCGACAAGTATGATAAAAAACGCCCTAAACAGAGATTGACAGTCGTATGAATCGCTTCCAAGAAGGTGAGGAGATAAACCAGAACGCGAAATCCCTTAAAGACAGCAACCTGTTCATCAGGGAAATGTTTTCGGATAGGGTCGAGCAGAGGAGACGCAAACTATGACCAAGAAAGCTAGTCAAGCGACAAAATGGGAAGAAAGCCTACATGAGCTTCGAACAGGGAATAAACAGTCTATATATCGATATACATTTTAAGGGCTGTACCAAACGATGACAATGGAACTACCTTTTCCTACCTTAATATACGATATTTAAAAAAATAAGTATTTAAATAAATCAGCAGTGGACTGTCACTTACATAAGACATCATCTGTTTTTGAATTAGATAATTATATAGATATTGATCAGCAAAAAGAAAGTGTTTTAAAAGCAAGCGAACAACAAAAAGGATACATGCATTTTTGCAGGTTTGTAGAGTTAACTATATGGTGTGTACATAATCACGTGCGGTTGCGGGTGCATAAGCGAAGGCATGCGTGTGCATGCCATCATGCCTTCAAAACGTGGTATTAGGATATTACTGTCCGGTTTACCAGTAAAACATAATTTATGTGAATGTAAAGTTTTGGCTAAACAGTTTAAATGAAATCTGAACACAATGTGGTAATGTTATGGTTTGTCCAAAAAAACAGGTAGGCTTATTTCAGCGTTGGTGGCTAGCTAGTCAATAATAACTAACTGAACATATAAATAAAATGTGCAAATACAAATTTTAATCTACAAAACATTAAAAGGGGAATTGGAATTGTAGTTTAAAAATGCGTGCCACAAATATGATATTTGTGGAGTGAACAAGCATCAAACAACGATGTTTATACAGATATACCAATTCCATCAATACTTAGGAATCCCCTGCATATCTAATTTAAATAAATAATGCTACCCTTGATATTGTCAATTGTTATTTGCAGATCTTCTGTAAAAAAATTCCGTTTAGACGGAGCTCATCAAAGATTAACTGGTTTGCTCTCCCAACAAAAGCATCCCTACATATTTATGAATTCAACTCTTCCCCCCACCCACGAATAACTGCTGAATTAATGCCTTGAATAGGCGTGATATACATTTGATATAATTTACATACATCATCAGACGACTGTGTCAATAGAAGAGCATGCCTAGCTATCGACTTCATTTGTAAGCCACTCGCTGCGAAGTGAGCTAGCTTCCACGTCATTCTGAGCTCTGTATTCAACCTGGTGTCCCATCCGTCGCTGCTGTCATCAGTTTGCGAGTATCGTGGAAACGACTATTGTTATATGCACCAAACATTTCACTATGATTGAGACATGTTCAATCTCATCCACAAATGCTTGTGCAGCCGACCAATAATTTATGATATTTTGCTGTTTCGCTTCTCCAGTTCCACCATCACTGACTGCAGTGCTTCGATAATTTCTACATTTATTTTAGGGCATATTTCCGCAACAAAACTCACAGTCCTACGGCGTGCTACGGCGTCGAACGTTTATGTATTAGTCAGTGACGGCTGCGTAGACGGTTTTTTTCAATTGTGCACATATCCGTCTTGTGGGACGCGTGTAACATCATATACTGACACTATGAAGTTGTGCAGTGAATCCTGCAGTGATCCGCCTCCACACTTTAGATGTTTCTCAGATGTAACATCTTCGCCAGCCCTTTTCTGTTCTTGGGTGAGTGAATGTTTTGACCCGACTCATATACTTCGTGTGATTCAAAGAGCAAATTAGCAGTTTGAGATTGTTCCAATATTTCAATTGTGAAAATGTATATGATAATTTTGAATGACGTGGAAGCTAGCTCACTTCGCATCGACTCTCTAACAAATGACTGTGACTATGTTTGCAATACGGACCGTAATACGATTGAGGAACGCTCTTGTGAATACTTTGCAGCTACTTAATGGAGTGGTATGCCTATGTCGTTCCCATATATATATA
>SDWI01001962.1:21375-36730 GCA_009193005.1 Lamellibrachia luymesi
AGTAACGAAGGAACTGGGTAGTAACAGCTTTTGAGACACCTTTATTTTTTGAGACGACCCCTTATATTTTTTTACGACACCCTTAATATATATTTTTTTACGACACCCTTAATATCTGCCGCCACGTCTGCTCCTGCCACCAAGTCTGCTCCTGCCGCCACGTCTGCTCCTGCCGCCTCGGCAGCTCCGGCAGTTGTCTCAATTGGGGCTCCGCCACATGAATGTGCGATTCGGGAGCATTTCGAGGATGCTCCTAGTCTTCAGGCGATGGTGCGAGATGCACAGGAGCCAGCCTTGCCCCGGAGCCAGTGGGAACGCGACATGGGACGCCGCGTGGCATCTTCTGAGATAATGCTCCAGCAAATTCACACCATGGTGATGGTTTTGCACCCGGCGCCAGCTGCTGGTTCCCCACCTGCTGCTCTGGGCAGTGCCGCACAGGTGACAGTCGGCCAGGGTCCAGGTACGCCGGAGTGGGGGCACGCTTTTCCGGTGCCAGTTGAGCCGAATCATCCAGCCCAGGAGCAGCCATTGCCATTTGGTTATAGTGCCAATGTCAATGTCGCCCCCTGGCCTACTGCCGACTTTATGCATGTTCCAGATAATGAGGTTTTATGGTCTCTGCCGCGGGCCACGCAGGAATTGATGGCATCATGCGCATCAGTTTCCTTGCCACTCCATGCCCTTATACCCGATGTCCTTAGAGCTAAGATTTGGGCTGGTGAGTTCATCGACCTGTCCCTCCTCATTAAACCCGATCAGCTCCAGCAGCATGATTACGCCCTGTCAGTAGAGGGTGTTACCGCTAGCCCCACTTTCTGCGTGTCCCCGGCAAAGGTCAAGCCAAGCGAGACCCTGTCTTTTCAGTTGTGGATGCAAGCATTCCAAATGTATATGTCCGTCTATTTGATGCAGCCCGCTAACCTTCCTTGTGCCACTAAGATGTTAAAATATATCGAGGTCGTTCGTGGCCATGCGCAGGAGGGGGCCGATTGGCGATCATACGATCAAGTTTTCAGGTCCCTGCGGTACCGGGCGGAGTGGGCATGGGACTCGATCAACTAGGAGCTATGGCTGAAGGCATCTCAAACTAGGGCAGATCAGTTGCAGTCCCCAGTGTCCCCCTTTCCAGGAAAGGGCAGGGCCCGGCCCACAACTGCCAGTCCGTGCTTTGCATTCAACCGGGGAGACATGTGTAACAAGAACACATGTCGCTGGATGCACAAATGTAGAGTGTGCGGGGGCCCACCCATCGATTAGGCGTTTTAGCAGACGGGCAAAACAACAGCGCCCAGGTAACCCACCTCCGTCCGGTCCCCCAGCTGGACGTTCGACCACCACTGGCTCGCCCGCTTGGGCTAGGAAGTAAGTTGTCCTCACCTGTGTCCCCAGAAGCACTCTGTAGTATTTTAGATGGTAACGAAAAAAAATGTGTGGCATATCTTTTGCATGGTTTCACTCATGGTTTTCAGATTGGTTGTGTTGGATTGCCCCCACAGCGAGGGGAAGTGGTAAGTAATCTTAAATCTGCTGACGAATTTGCAGAAGTCATAGATCGGAAGTTAGCAAAACAATTGGCATTGGGTCGCATACTTGGGCCTTACTACGTTCCGCCAACTTGTCTACGGTATAGGATTTCACCCCTAGGTGTTGTGCCGAAGAAGTCTCCCGGAGAATTTAGGATAATACACCACCTATCATATCCTGAATGTTCCTCGGTTAATGAGTTTATTCCTAAGGATATATCGTCGGTTCAATACGGAATGATCCAGGATGCGATTGATTTCATACGGCATTCACCGAAGCCTGTTTACATGGCTAAGGTGGACGTGGAATCAGCATTTCGTATTATTCCGGTCTTAGCAGCGGACATGCCTTTGTTGGGTTTTCATTGGAAAGGGAAGTTTTTTTATGGATGCTCTCCTTCCTATGGGATGTTCGAGCAGTTGAGCGATCTTTGAATGTTTCAGTACCGCGTTTGAGTGGGCTGCGAAGGTGAAATTAGGTGTAACGGGAATGGTGCATGTCATTGACGATTTCCTGTTATCGGCGCACTCAGTTGAAAAATGCAATCACGATCTCATGGCTTTTGTTGCTCTTTGCAAACAAATTGGGGTCCCACTGGCACCTAGTAAAACGGTGGGCCCATCCTCTTCCATCCCTTTTTTGGGCATTATCTTGGATGCTGTCCATATGGAGGCTCGGATTCCTGACGATAAGTTACAGAAGGCCAGATCATTGCTTTTAACTTTCCAGAATAAACAGAAAGTGCCTCTTAAGGAACTTCAGTCACTAATTGGTGTTCTGAATTTTGCTTGTTCAGTTGTCGTCCCCGGCAGGGCCTTTCTGCGGCGGCTGATAGATTTGACGATGGGCGTGCACAAGCCACATCATCATATCCGCTTGACCCGGGAGACTAAACTTGATCTCGGTGTGTGGCGGGAATTGTTGTTGTATTTCAATGGCAGGTCCTTCTTCTTGGACGACAGTTTTTTGACAGGTGACTATCTCCAGCTGTACACGGATGCAGCAGGTGGTATATGGTATGGCGTACTGTGTGGGTCAGAGTGGTTTTGTGGTAAGTGGCCAGTGGCATGGCGATTATTCAATGTCGCGGTGTTGGAGCTGTATACTAACATGGCAGCAGTGCATGTTTGGGGTGAGGCTTGGGCAAACAAAAGTGTCAGTTCACGGACAATGAAGCCCTTGTACCTATTATTAATAACCATACATCACGTGAACCACACATCATGGCATTACTGCGTCCACTGGTATTTGCGTGCTTGCGTTTTAATATTAACTTTGCAGCACGTCACATACCTGGTCGAATTAACACTCTGGCTGATAAATTGTCACGTTGACAGGTGTACAAATTTCGACAACTGGCACCCTGGGCGAAGGTCAACCCGGTGGAAGTACCTTGCAGTGTGTCCCCGGCAGGCCTCCTTAGCTCCATCATCAAGCGCCCATTATGAGCGCGCTTGGAAGAAATTGGTAAATTTTCATGTCTCGTTGGGCTTACCAACTCGTCTGCCAGTTTCGGTACCGATGATATTGCTTTTTACTGCACATTTGTATGCCAGTGGCTCTGCCCCAGTATCCATTGTTTCCACTGTATCAGCGGTGGCTTATTTCCACAAAATCAATGGTTTCCATGACCCGTCTAATTGCTTTATGGTATCTAAGTTGTTGGCAGGAACTCGTAATTTGGGAACAGTCCCTGATGTCCGCCTGCCTGTTACACTCCCTGTACTCAGTCGCTTAGTGCATGCTTTACCCACCGTGTTTGCATCTCGGTATAAATGTCTTATGCTCCGAGCCATGATGGTACTGGCATTCAAAGCTTATTTGCGGATAGGGGAAATGGTGCCTCGATCACGTGGCACGATACGTGGTTGTTTGCACATGGTTGATGTTTTATTAACCGGGGAGTTGATCACAATTTCTTTCCGGCGTTTTAAACATAGTGCGAGACAAGGTCTCCAATCCCTACAAGTGAGAGGCGAGTGCCTTCAGGGGAATATAATCCACCCCGCTTCTTTTTTGCGAGATTTCCAACTGGCCAGGGGCAACATGCAGGCTTCTCTGTTCGCAAATCAGATGGCTCCCCAATGTTACGTAGTGAATTTGATGTGTCATTGAAGCGACAACTTGGTTTTTGTGGCTACCAAACTAGTGCTTTTAAGGGTCACAGCTTTCGTATTGGGGCAGCCACTGCAGCAGCACAGAGGGGCGAATCGGATGCGCAGATCAGAGCGGCAGGAAGGTGGACTTCGGATGCCTTTATGAAATACATTAGGATTGCTTGAGTAGGAGTGCTCACTGTTCTATTAAAACGGTTCTTAACGTCAGCGGTTATTTAGGGTTGGTGGGGTGGTCACATGTGTCGGTGACCGGTGGCGAATTGGCCCCACCTTTGTAGTTATTCCAGTTAGAGCTAGTGCATTTTTAAGCAGGTAGTTGGATTCATAGACTGCGTGATAGCATGTAGAGCACTATGCTATTTGGTTTAAGGGTGTTCTATGACAATAGTAATGCCATTGTTTCTTGTATTTGTTCTAGGAATAGTGCTACTGCTTTATGTGTTGAAATGTGGGCTCTCTTGAACCCAACGTCCAGGTGGCTCGCATTGAGCGTAGTCAGCCTGGCGTTGGGTTGTGGAGCCCACATTTCTTTGTTTTACATTTCTTTAAAAGTGGGATTACACTTAATCCCCACAATGAACGTCATTCATTTGGCCTTTTCTTATCTCTATATTTGTGTTGTGTTGTTGATTGGATAAATGTATATATACTTTTCTAAACATATAAAGGTTTTTTCTTAAGTATAAGTGGTTTCAAGGAAATCTGGAAATTCATCACAAATTTAAGGTGCATCAATAATATTTACTTTGCATTTTCATGAACAAGAAATGCGACTCCACCACCTCTACACGAATGGTGCGGTTGATGGCATAGGCAACAACTAAATGGACAAATGTCAGCTAGACATCCTGGTGTATCAGATGTTGGTAGCCATGTCTATGTCAAAGCTAAACTATATATGTGTTTAGATAACATCGGATCAGAAAGGGCAGCATATTTATGATGGATATAGCTAGAAGCTAATTCGTAAACTATTGTTGATGAATATATCAGTGTTTATAAATATTATATATATATATATATATATATATATATATATATGTATATAACGAAAAACAAATCGAAACATATAATATGATGTTGTTAAGGCTCAATGCAATAAGTCACAATCAATTCTGGGATCACTACTGATTTATTTATTTATAAATGTTGACCAGGGCCGACTCCGATCGCAATTTTAAATCCTAGGCCTGCTAGATGGGGCAACTATCACTAGTTTCTAGATGCAGTTGACAACTTAACCAAATACCACCAACACACTATGCTAAGTATTACTATATAGTCACTAACATAGACATAAACGAGTTATAATTGCATAATCGTATACTGAATAATCAAAATATTACAAAAAAGTGAGCAAACATAAAAAAACATACAATTATAAAATGCAAATTAAATAATTATCAAAACAAACGAACAATGTTTCGTGCCGGTGACAATAATGGGTGATAATAGAAGTAAACATATTACGCATCATTGTCAAAGTATAACATTTGCCGTAAACATCTTAACGTTGACTTTGTGTTCAGTAAAAAACAACCCATTAAATATTGTACTACATTTCAATAATTAAAACTAAGAAATTGTAAAGAGTTTCTAAGAAACTTAAAAACGCATCAAATAGAGGAGAACCAAATGTTTCAAATACGCAAATTCGGCAGCCTCGTTGTGATGCGTCGTTATTATACGGTTGCGTAACTATTAGCGTATAATTGTTTTTGGGCATTGAGGATCTACGCCATATTAAACTGTTAATCAATATAAAAGTACAGCATCATTAACCAAAGACACTCTCTACCAACACTTGCTATATCAAGTAGAAAATAATAATCATGTGTGTTATTCAGCAGTAACTGAACGAAAGAAAATGTAACTTCATCCATGGAGTTCTGGTCGATACATGATGACATTCTGGTTTGTTTCGCGGTTTGTATAATTTTACCCGATGGTGTGTACATAATCACATGCATGTGCGGGTGCGTACACGTAAGTGTGCGTGTGCATGCCATCATGCAACAAAACGTGGCATTAGGCTATTAGTGTCTAGTTTACCATTAAAACTCTATTGATGTGAATGTCAAATTTTGACACTGTAAATGACATAAAATAAATAGACACTGTAAATGAACACTGACAAAAATATGGTAAAGTTATGGTTGCTAGACTTGTGTTTTATTGTTGTGTGAAAAGTACGGAAAAACGGGTTGGCGTCTCTCAGCGTCGGTCGCTAGCTACTTAACAATAACTGATTGAACAAAGAAATAAAAATTATACATAAAAAGTGAAATTTTGCTGTTTAGCATACTACATCATATTAAAAGGAGGATCGGAAAGTTTTTAAACGTAAGGTGCTAACAATCTTACATGTGTGGAATGAACAAGCAGTAAAAAGGTTTGTTTTGACTAAAATCGGGTCGTCATTCCATTACGCCCATCCCATTAGTATTCAAGAATCGCCTGCTCATATAATTTAAATAAATAAATCATGCAACCCATGCTATTGGCAATCGTTCATTGCAGCTGTTCTGCAAAGCATTCCGCCGAAACGACTCCTTGCAATTTTGGGATGACTGACCCCCTTTAATTTCTCGAGACGACACCTTAACTTTTTAACACGACCCCTAATTTTTTTGAGATGGTCCCATATACTTTTTGAGACGACCCCTGATATATATTTGTTTAGACAACCATTGTATATTGTTCAGGCGGTCCTCCGGTTATGCACTAGGTCTACATTGGCAGCGAGATGAAACACAGGCGATAGTGCAGTAAAACAATTGTTTATGCAATGGATATGATACACACAGCGTTTTAAGTGCAAACCTCAGAATTTCATACATCCAGTGGGCGAAGCAGCGCTTTAAGTGCAGCATTAATATTAGATTTACTATTTTCACTTGATAATATGTATTCATTATCAATACCTTACTTTGTAAAAATTAACATTATCGTTTACTTATGTATAACTTTTAAAATAAAAAAATATGAATAGGTTATTATAATTTTCATTTACTATATTCACTAATGAATGCACCATTTACATACGTCTTTGTCTTAGTGCCATATACACATAGTTTAGTTACCACCGAAACACGCGGCAACTCTTGCTTATCAAAAAGCTCACGTATACTACTTGCGTTGAATAGGCGAGACATACATTGGATATCATTTACATACATCAACCGACTGAGTCACTATACGACCAGGCTTCGCGGTCGACTTCATTTGTCAGATACTCGATGCGAATTGAGCTAGCTTCCACGTCATTCAGAGCTCTATCTTCAACCTGCTGTCCCATTCGGCGTTGCAGTAGTCCGATGGTGCGTATGTTGCAAGCTCGTCGGCCGATGTAACCTTGTTGCAACACATTGTCATTGTATGTACCGTTGGCTACATAACACTCTTGTGCAGCCTGTCAGCGTAAGTCCTTCACAATACGCCGTTTTGTTTTAGTTAATTGTTCCTATTAAGTGTTCATACTAATTTATACGTGTATTTAACGTATTATACTTTAATAAGTTGTATACATATAGTTATTTAATAAACATTTTCTCTTTAACACACCATATTTATTCTCTACACGACAGTTTACTGTATAATGTATTGCTTTACTGCATAGCGATTAAGATCATTCTATTGTTGGCTATGCTTAATACATTAATTTGAATAGTCTCGCGGTCTCAATGTCGACTATCACTGCTCACTTGGTTCACGTTGCATGAATAACCTCCAGGTTTGTGTTTCTTCGGCAAATGAGAATCACTACCTGAAGTTTATGCTTCTTTTCTTCAATGTTTACATTACTACATCAAGGAAGTATGTTGTCATGTATTCGAGCCACCTTGTATATCTAATAATATATACTTGCTCGTGCTCGTGGGTTTGCTCAGTTGAGTATGTTCTACGTGGATACGCGAGTACTTCAAGTTGTACTCATGTATCACCAACAAGGCATGTCGTTTCCTAGCATGCTTTCGGTTAAGTGTATCTGCTTCATCTCAATACAGTAGCAATAAACTAATATTTATCTATGCACAAGATATTTCACTCAGATTGTCACATGGTGAACCTCATTCACAAATGGTTGTGTAGCCGTCCAAACGTAGATGATGTATTGCTTATGCGCTTCTCAAATGTCATCATCCCTAACTGCAGTAGACCATATTTCTGCAGCAATGCCCACATTCCTTGTCGTCACACGGCGTCGAACGAATGACAAATATGTAGACGGTTTTGTTCGATACATTTATTCTTGCATTTGTCGAAAGTTATACAAAATGTTTATTTTCTCGGTGAGTCTTCCATATATAGTAGCACTGTTTTAATTATGTCTGCAATGGGAACCTCAAGATGATTGAGAAACACTCTTACGAATACTTTGTCAGCCTCTAAGGGAAGTGGTTTACATATGTCTTTCACATACACTGATCGATCTCTTCATAAATCAGTGTGATAAGTTTTGTACATATCTACACTTGTGGTTCGCGTGCAACATTACAAATTTACAGTGATCTGCCTCCAAGTTCCAGGATTCCTATTTCAAAGCCATTGCTTTGAACGTATAATCTGTATGACAAAGATCATGGCATAAGTATCATATGTCCACAGATTGTCACTTAACATGTAAACGTATTTCCATAGGCCTATATGAATGTGTTTATTTTGGAAGACATCCATTTTCAAATAACACTGCATGCCCGGTATTTCACGTGAATGTAATTACATCGTATGCATGCGTCCTTTCACATATATGCTGTCGTGCGTGCGTGCGTGGGTGCGTGGTTGCGTGCGTGCGCGTGTGTATACGGTAGTGCCTTAACCAAAATGCTTTTTCGTGAAGTACAAAGCGCATAAATTCTGCAGCCAATAAAGAGGGATGGAGAAGTCAATGTTGCTGCTTCCTTGGCCTGGTGACTGCCTGATTTAAAGCTTCGTGTAAAACTCAACCCAACATATTTAGAAGAATTAACAAATATATCGCACAAGACCGGCTGAACGGTAGTGTATCCGAATATTTGCTTTTGGGCGTGGATTATTTATGTCATATTAAACTATTTATCAACACATACTTACAAAGCCATTAATCAAATACTCTGCCTACATCCATTTGTTTTATCAAGTGGAAACTGATACGTGTGTATATTATTTAGTAACTGAGCGAAATAAAATGTAACTCCACCCATGGACCTCTGGTCGATACATGAGCAAACAATGGTATGATTCGAGGTTTGTAGAGTTTAGCTATAGGGTGTGTACATAATCACGTGCGTTTGCGAGTGCATATGCGAATGCATGCGTGTGCATGCCATCATGCCTTCAAAACGTGGCATTAATATATTACTGTCCTGTTTACCATTAAAACATAATTGATGTGAATGTCAAGTTTTGAATAGACAGTTTACATAAAATCTGAATAACATGTGATAATTTTATGGTTTGTCCGAAAAGCGGGTAGGCGTCTCTCAGCGTTGGTGGCTAGCTACTCATTAATAACTAACTGAAAAAAGAAATAAAATGTGTAAATACAAATTTTAATATTGTATCTTTAGTACTCTGCAAAACATTAAAATGGGATTGGAAAAGTGCTTTAAAATGTGTGCCACAAATATGATATCCGTGGAGTGATCAAGCATCAAACAACGATGTTTATACCGATATAACCATTCCATCAATAATTAGGAATCCCCTGCTCATCTAGATTCAATAACCAATTCTACCCATGTTATTGTCAATCGTTATTTGCAGATCTTCTTAAAAGATTAACGGGTTTGCTCTCCCAACAAAAGCATAGCCACATATTTATGAATCCAACCCTTTCCACCAAGAATAGCTGCTGAATAAGTGCATTGAATAGGTTTGATATAATTTGCATACATCATCAGACGACTGCTTCACTAGAAGAACAGGCTTAGCTATCGACTTCATGTGTACGCCACTCGATGCGAAGTGAGCTAGCTTCCACGTCATTCAGAGCTCTGTATTCAACCTGCTGTCCCATTCGTCGTTGCTGTCATCAGTTTATGCGTCTGTTCCAAGATAGTCGGCCGATGTAATCATGTTACAAGTCATTGACGATGTATGTACTGTTTCCTAACATGTTATCGTTACAGTGTCTATACTTCAGCTTCATAGACTGTCGTGGAAACTACTATTGTTCTATGAACCATACATTTCACTATGTTTGAGACATGTTCAATCTCATCCACAAATGCTTGTGCAGCCAACCAATAATTTATTATATTTTGCTGTTTCGCTTCTCCAATTCTACCATCACTGACTTCAGTGCTTCGATCATTTCTACATTTATATTAGGGCATATTTCCGCAACAGTACCCACAATCATTGGCGTGCTAAGGCGTCGAACGTTTATGTATTAGTCAATGACGTAGACGGTTTTGTTCAATACCTTTTTGTTTGTATTTGACGCAAGGGACACAAAATAGTTATTTCCACATATAAAAACACTTCGAGTTTCAATGACGACTTAAAACACCCTTGCGATTACTGTGCCCACTTATCGATCTCATTTCTTAAACAATGTGCTCACTTCTGCACAAATCATCTGATGTGGGACGCGTGCAACATTCCATAATGACATTGTATACAGAACTGCGCTGCTTTCTGTTTTGCTATCCACTGAACACAACACATAAGGCAGAGGGTATTATGGACTTAGTGTCAACCTTGTTTGATGCAGACGGCCTACAGTGGAAGGATCTTGTTTGGGTGTGCACATATGGTGCCCCATGCTGGGTCTCGGTCAAGATTATTGGCACTCGTCACACTTAAGAATACTGCAGTGGCCGGAATACACTGCATTATTCAAAAAGAGGCCCTCGCTTCCAAAAGGCTGCCGGTAGCCCTGCGTTCTCACTTGGAAATAGCGATTAAAATTGTCAATTTCATCAAAGGTTCAGCCTTGATCATTCGTCTCTTCCGGGAGCTGTGCGATAATATGGATACTCAACATCAGGTTATGCTATTCCACACTCAGGTCCGTTGACTGTCGAAGGGAAACATGTTCGAACGATTCTATGAATTACATGAGGAAGTGCGTGCTTTCCTGGCAGATCAGAGAAAGGAGGAGCCGCTCGCGAAAATGAGCATGCCAAATTGTCAGACTCACTTGGCATACTTAGTAGACATCTCCGAAGCTCTAGACGAGTTCAACCCGGAAATTACAGCATCGTGATACCAAACATCAGCATTCACGCAGACTGCATTAAAGTTTTCATCGCAAACTGCAGCTCTGGGAGAGGAGGATTCGATATTAAAATGCGATGACCTTTCACCGAATCACCGACGTCATTGATGATGATCCCATCGAACAGATGTTCAAAGGCGGGATCACTTAGCACCTTATCTCACACAGTGATTCATTCCAGCGCTATTTCCAAGATGTAAACACATATGAAATTGGCATGACATTGACACAAGATCTATTCATGCGCCAGGTGGACGATGTCCCTCTCGAGCTCCAGGTGGACGATGTCCCTTTCGAGTTCCAGGAAGAGTTTTTGTAAGTCGTGCACAATTCTTCAGTAAAGGATCAGTTCAATTTCAGAGGCCTAAGTGCGTTATGGGTGAACCCGCACCCCTTAAAGCCCCGGCAGGCATATTTTTCAATCTGGAAAAGTAACAACATGTTAAGTACTAATTCGGGTGGGGAAGGGGGTATGAGAATTAATACGTTTTGTACGAATATGTAAATGTTGACATTTATGAACGGTCCCTTAGTCTGTGCGTGTTTGACTTTTCTTGCACGTAGAGCGTAGAAACGGAACGACCTTGAAAAACTCAATGCCGTATTAATCTCAAACAACAAATGTCGCGACCTGTCATCAAATAATAGCTGTCAGCATGATCAATATTTATGGGGTCGACACTTAAATAAAATTGGTTGACGATTTATTTGTAATTTTTTAACTTAATATCAACACTGTGTATGTAATATCGCAAGTAAACATTAAACACATGTTAATGTTGAGCTACGATGTAAGCCATAGCTGCCGCCGTTGCAACTACGGTGGTGCAGTGTAGGGATGTCACAATGTCACGTGATACCACATGACAAAATTAACGAGACGGTGTTAATATAATAACTTATCAAAGACTCAATGGAATAGAGAGGCTTGTTGGCCTACAATCACCTTAAAGCATGCCGGTGATGCCGTTTCATGTGTGCGATGTTACCGAGCGCCGATCTGTCAATCGAGAGGATCCAGTTTTTAATCCCCTTGCTGCCGTTTCGAAACTGGCAAATTCGTTCTCCCCGCGTTGCCACAGTTCACGCAGCTGTATAATGAGTATCTGGCTCCATGCATAGGTTGATATGTTAACGAATAGTCTTCACGCAGTCAATGCGGCGTGGCTGAATGCTTCACAGAGATGTCGATATGATGGCGTTGGAACGAACAGGTCTGCCATGGGTGAAGTGTAAAGCAATTTGAGCAGTCCTACGGTTTGGATACCGCGCTATATAATAATGTACTTCTACCTTTCTAAACGAGCACCGGTATGTCAAACTAGAAAACCGGCGGTCGAGTCCACCTGCTGCCGTTTCGAAAGTTGGGCAATTTCGTTCACTCCACATTGCCTGTGCCTTTCGGAAGATAACTAAAAACGCCTAGTGTCTAGCTTCCATTTCTAATTTTATTTCGTAAGCTTCAATATATTCTCTAATATATTCAATAACTCCCTCTCCCCTTATCCCTATTCGATCTCTCGGAAACAGTACATATTCTGTTAGTCCTAATTCAGAACTCGATATGTCTTTGTTGGCCCATCATTCGGTTATACCAATTACTTGAGGGTTAGTATTTTCTACCATAATATATATTTTTTTCCCGATGGCTGCATGTCCCGTTTGAGGCACCTCTAAGGAACCCCCCATCTTCCCCAATTTATCGTCAAATGTCCCTCCATCGGAACCACTGGCAAAACCCACCTATTCCCTTACCGCCAATGCCACATCGACATCTCCACCTATAGTCCCTTCATCATCGCTCATCTCCGACACTCAAAGCTAAAACTATCCGCCTGAAACTCAGCCTAGGACTTCTCACACCCGGAATTGACGACGACTACCCAGTTGCTGCAACCGCATGTTAAATCCCTGGTGGCCTCTATTTTCCGTTTGTACGCGCCATCACAGAATTTAGATTTTGTCAAATTAATGTTGTTTATGGTGTTTTTACCTTGAATAAGGCTGTTTTTATAAAAACACGCTTTATTATTAAATAATTAAATAACGAGATTGTTAGGTTGTAATTTAACGTTTAAATAATATACTTGCTAACTATGTTCTATCTACTAATAATTTAACGACGAGGATAAAACAAAAATAAAAAAAATATATAAAGGGAGTGAATAAAGGGGAATGTATCATAAAGTGAGAGTTTAACCACTGACACACACAATGAAAATTTCTAGAGGACCAAAATGAGAGCTTCCTTATTCAACATACAATCCAACCAGGGAGAGAATGTATTATATTTTCTTTTGTCTTGCCAAAACGAATTAGTGGACAATGTCAAAATACATGATACATTGTATAACAGTGGTCATAATGAAATCTATGTTGATATTAAATTAAGAAAGTGCAAATAAAAAATACAGGAGATATTTCCATAAAGGTAAATATAAGGAAATGAAAAAATACTTAACGAAATTAGATTGGAAAACATGTTGTGGAATAAGACCGCAACTTAATACTTGCACATTCTATAGTATGAAATTGAAGGTATCACTGATCAATTTGTTCCCTTGAAATAACAAGGAAAACGGTCTAGATAAAAACACATGTCAAAAGAAGCCATTAAAAAATAGCATACATGCAAAATATGTGGAGGATTTATAGGCGTAGCAGAAACGATGAAGGTTACACATATTACAAAGAGGCACTTAGTGCAGCTACAAATTAGCATGTAATAAACAAATTGAGAATTTTCAATATAACAAATTAGAGCAAGTGCTGGAAATGTAATACCAACAGATTTTTCAATGGCGGAAAACCTAAATGGATACTAACATTCAATGTTTGCCAAGTAGGATATTAGTTCATTACAAGTACGATGTACTAAATTTTAGGATACTAAATCGGATAATTTTAGGGCAGTTATTTGTAAATCCAGAAATGGTAGCTAAGACAATACAGGCAATGAAGGAAAGTAAATCTCTTGGAATGGATGGAATTCCTCCAGAACTACTAATGGAACCAGTAGAACAAATTATAAGTTATACCCCATTCATAATCAGAATCAGATTGAGAATCAGTTTATTATTGGCAGCTTTTCAATTGGATTTTACATACAGTCACGATAAAATACACAAAGCCACACAAGTATAATTCTGTCATATAACACCAGAAATTACGTTAAAATAATGTTTGCACATTTTGTACATAATAATAGTAATGGGATTACATTCAATTACACTTATATACATTCACTAAAACGAACCGAAAACAGAACACTCAACACTTTATATTGAAAATGACTGTATCATTATAATTATATTAATGCAGTTCACTGTAATCAACATAATTAAATTACATTAAAATTAAAACAAACTAATTGATTTAGGTATTAAAATTGTATGCTAAAACATACCTGATGAACCATTTAAATGTTTTGACGGTGCACCAAACACCGTGGTATTAACGAGTTTTTGTTGCGATTTGTGTTAGCCATTGGAACGGGTAGCTCGTCAAATGCTCTCAGAGCATATGCAATCACTCGAGTGTCCGGTAGTAGCTTATTTAGTGTGAGGTCACAGCGCCTCATTCTACCGATATACGCATGACATATCTCATTTCACCTGTCGTGCAGTCGTGCGCTTACCGTCTACAGAATATCCTCGTACTCAAAACCAGGAAATATAGGTTTGATACATAGTTTTTGGATTATCTCGATATTGTCCGATAAGTATTTAGGCAAGTTCGTGTGCCATACCGGACAAGCATATTCAACTACTGGTCTGATCACAGATACATAAATTATAATCAAATCAATTTGATATATCATATATATCCTTTTCGATGCCTTTGCCAGTCCCATTTTTATCACTATACGTAGAGATAGAACATACTTTTTATCTTTACATAAACATATAACCATTTTTTCTTACTCGTATCAAATGGCAGTAATGCTAGATCGCTGCGCAGTAATGCTAACTGTATCCTGTATGACAGATAGTCTGCATTGGTTGCATATTTCGAATATTTTGCTGTCTTCCACATATTTGTAGATGGGGCAAGGTGTTTGTAAATCAGTGATATCGACCAACAAGTTTTTTTTCCAGATACATTTCCATCGTTAACTGGTTTTGATACAGCGTTCCCGATCTGACCTCTCTGCTCACGGTCTAGGCGAAACGCTGCCATCCATTGGACTAGATGTACTGGTAATTCCATTGTGATGAGTTTATAGATTAATATACCTAGATTAATTAGATAAAATGTTTTCCTGTAGTCCAGAAATAAAATGTTCATACATTTGCAAGTTACACCTGTGGCTTCATACCACATTTTTCAAACAGAACATTAGTAGTACAAGTCCCTGCTCCTAAATGCGTATCATCAATCTCGGTGTTAACACAAATACCGACCAATTTCAGTAAAAGTGACTCAAACACATTTGCGAGAATTGGAGTCAGCGACATAGGTGTGTGTGTGTGTGTGTGTGTGTGTGTGTGTGTGTGTGTGTGTGTGT
>SDWI01001963.1:11390-27093 GCA_009193005.1 Lamellibrachia luymesi
TATAATTATATATATTTTTGGCGTTCCTACAGCCGCTAGGGGGTGCTCTGGTGTGCTGCGCGTGCAACCGGAAGTCGTTCAGGCACATGGTCGCCGGAATTGATCCCTCAGAACTAAGACTGTACTACTGCGGTGGCTGGTCTGCTTAGCTGGTACATAGAAGTCCATGCATCACCTAAGTTGTCTTTAACACAAGACCAGGCTAAACCTGCACTGTGTCCTTTTGAGAGTGAAGTCCTTTCTACAGTAGCCAGGAATGACCGCATATCCATCCCAGGCTGCTTTGTCATAAAGCCAAACTTTACGTTTGCCTGCCTGGCTGGGTGTTGGAAGTCTGTAGTTGGCCAGAGTTGAGACAACACTGTTGTCGGGGTGATCCCAGAAGGGCGCTGACAGTAACAACGTGATTGCCATGGAAAGTATTGAGAAACAGATCTAGTTTAGAGCATTCACCGTCCTTGCCAATCCTTGTTGGGAAGTTCACAAGTTGACGACGGTTGTTGAGTACAGCAAGCTTAGATGCCGAGTCACCGTGAGCACCTGTCTTTCTACTACCAAGTCGTCGTGTAATCTACTCGACTCTAGTATATATAAGCCTTCCCCAGTAAAGTTTCGTCTAAATTCGCTACTAAATGTAAGGGTAATAAGAAATGACCAAAATAGAAAGTAAGTTTCTTTACGAACTATGTTTAATTAAAAACCTAACACATGTCCGACTGAGAGCGGCAGCCACTGGGGGTATACAGCCCCAGTTAAATGCACTTTTTAATTATATCCCAAATAAGGAGCAGTGGTGCCTTGAAAGCATAATGAACACTGTTACTACTAATAAAATAATAGCATTACAACATTTATACATAGTAAGGTGTCGCTCTCTGGTGGTTGTAATGGGGTAGTATTAAAACACATATCATAGAACCACTCTTATAAAGGATATAGTGCCACGTGCATTTACGTCGACCATTTCGAACGCTTAGTCATTATAACGTTGATTTCACAACCAAAACAGACTATGCATATCACTTGACCAGCTAATACACATCGTATCTAACATTCAGTTTATCTACATGTAGCAATATGTAGATTATTGACGATGCCTGAATCAGCTCAATATTACCAACATAGTATACCGTATGCATCTAGTCTGATCCCAAACGGCACATAACTACCTATGTAGACAGTGCTAAACTAATTAGCTTTCGTCCATCAGAGAAATACCCATTGAGCATCATATACCCTTGATAAAAGAAACGATTGACAAACTGTATTTAGCATGGTAACTAATGCACAAGGACTGCACAGTGAAAACAAGTACAGACAATCTACGGTAGCGGCGCCTCTTTGAAAACTATCGTCTCATTAATGAGGCCACCACATATAAAACAAGTAAATAAAGTTAATAACCAGTAACACTTACTTACTAATGCAAATAATGCTGCGTTAATAAATACATGTTTGTATTATAACCATATAATTTACTATCTATGTGTACATGGTTGCCCCAGTTCAAAAGGTTTTACAGGAAAGTTTCTGCACAATGCATTACTGTTTTGGTTTGTGAACTACATCTGCGCCTATGGGTGTGTGATATCTTAATTATGGTGCATCATTGGGCACATTTTTTTTTAATACAGACGCATAATAATAAAGCATTAATTTTATGGGGTACCATTGCATGTCATTATTCTGTGTCGTATTCGATAACGCATAATGTACGCTAGGTGACGGCACTGATTGTAGGAAAACACGTGTGTTATGCATGACCACCACGCTAAAAGGCTGTACTGGTGTGTTGATTGTACGTCTAAGCAATATTAAAGTCTAAGGATAAATAATATTCAACGAGTCATTTCATAAGTTCACATCAGATATATATTTAATAGTTATGACAAATTCACCCGATAAATATCATATAAACACAAAGTCACATAATAATCAATAATAATACTTCTGTATTGCTAACTTACTAATTCTATAATGTGACAAAGACACTCGATAAACAGCAAAGTCAAATAATGTTTAATGATACTTATATATCGTGTGATATCATTTCGCAACAGCTATGTATAATAACAATTCCAATGCCTCTGTTGGGTGTGACTGTCCATCCTGCCAGTGTGATAAATGGTACTGTTGGCAGTGTGCGCACTTTACTTCGTCTGCGGACGATGAAGCGGAGGCCCCGTGCTTTTGTTCCCCACATGTCAGGAACTACGATGATGTTTACGGGATGGTGTGAGATGGCATTCAAGAAGGCTGTACTATGGTGTCAGGTAGTCTTTTAAACATATTGACACCATTCTTGTGATTGTCTTTGGAACACTTAGAACAGAATGTCTACCACACTGTAGACATCACTGTCGACATCAGGCTCCTTGGGTATCTTCACAACAGTGAGGATGAACAGCTGGTAGTTGGTTAGGTAGCCACACACAGTGAAGATCTGTTCTATGACATCCTGCCGTGACTGTCGGATGGTTGAGTCGAGCAGGTAGAATGTGTGGATCCGCTCGATGTGAACCCGAGAGTTTGCAGTGTGAGTCGACGATGAACATTCACTGTCACATCTGTGTGCATCCGGTTCCTTTGAAATGCGGCATGATCAGGTCAACTCCCATCTGATTGAATTCTGAGGAAACAAGGAAGCTCCGTTCTGCCATCACTTGACTCCTCCTTGGAAGGCCGTCAGTCATGTCGCTGCTGTCCATTGTGATGTGCTTGTGATATGCTATTAGGTATCAAGCCAACTAGAAACTTTATGGTGTCACGAACCTTGTAGTTGGAATATGTTACCTTTCTTGCCTGCAACCGCGACGACCGTTCAGCGATTAGCTCGGTGCAGTCTATGATGAGACGAAGTTCCTCGTACTCGGTGTTACAGTGTCAACTTTTAATTAAATTTTGTTTACCTATGTATATTTATTATACTCAGTGCTGAGTGTATGTAGTAGATACATATATAATCATTAGCATTGTGAATATTGCGTGTACCAGTGATAACATTAAGTAATATATAAATGGTGAAAATGTTAATTAAATTGTATTTACTCATACAAACGTACACAAAGTTACATGGGTCTACCTTGGGAAAAGGATCTTGGAAAGGGATTTGAAAAACCATAGTAAAGATAAGATAAGATACTTCTTTATTGTCTCAACAATAAAATTGAGAAATTTGTCTCGGGTAAGAACAGACATGAGTGCAACATATACATAACACCATTCTATAAAAGTGGCAGATAAGTAGACAGTGAAACATATTAAAATAATAGTAATAATAATAAATACACAATAAAATAAATGAATAGACATTATATACATTGCATACACATTACTTGTGATGCTAGGAACAACAAGTGACACTTGCAGCAGGCATCATGAGTTAAGTTGTTTAATAGACAGTGGCGCAAATGAGTATTTGTATCTATTAAGCCTTCACAGAGGAGTTATATAGCGTCTAGTTCGGCAGGTTGGTATTTTGTACGAACTTTTTGTCATCTTTCGTTATATTGTCAAGCTTCATGAGCTGAGCAATCTGGCGCTCGTTCGTTTCCTTCAGTGCTGAAGTCGCAATAAGAGCAGTCATGGCGATTAACAACACACATAGCCATCAGACAGCATAATAACATGTCAGAACTGTAATGAATGTCATATAACTCGCAAAGATGTTCTTCATAGTCAAGTGCTGTACCTCCAGGCAGCTCGTCGATGGCAACAACTTGGCAATCTGCAGTAGTGGTAAAGTGAATGGTGTTGATGTGCTTCCTGTGTAGTTGCATTGAAGCGCAGGGTCAGATCTTTAGTGTCCATCGCAATTTCAGCAGCTTGTAGATTCGATATTACATCCTGGTCATTTGTTTCACTGTATTCCGATGGGGGATATCCTTGAGCTTTACAAAGCTCTTCAATTCGTATATACAAGTTTTGTGAATGTTGGAATGTTCTTTGTCGGGACTTGGTTAATGACTGCATCATATACCATCATACGAATAACCACATAATAAGTTTTCCGATCCCTCTTACTTGACTTTTCTTGTTCCTTTGAAGCACTCAACTCCAGTTTCTTCCAACATCAGCTTTTTAGTTTCAAGAGTTCTGATGATTTCATCCTTCTCGGCTAACTTACAGTCCTCGTCAGTAGGAGATGTAGCTGTAACACGTTTGCCATTGTGGCTCTTCTTCATCTTGCTGTGCTTTTTCTTCGATCCCTTGTATTCGTCGTTTGCATCAGCCAGCTGCTTTGCCAAATTCCCATCCATCAATCTTTGCCTAAAAATTCGGATCGTAGATTCTTTCCTTCCTGGTTCAGGTTTTTTTACTTTCCGCGATTGCTTTTTTATCTTCATCTTGGCCCTCAAGTCATTCAGGTATTCATTCCTGAGATACATATTCATTCCTGAGATACTTCTTCTGCATTTCAGATTTGGTCTTGGAAACGAACTTTGACCTCCTCCTGAATGTTGTCTTCCTTGGGATCACTGCATCTCCCCTCAAGCACTGTTGGCAGGACTGTTGTGAAGACTCAGTGAATGTAGAGGGAACTGATTCTGGTGGAGCTGGAGTAGTCATGGCGGATGGAGCTGGAGTAGTCATGACAGATGGAGCTGGAGTAGTCATGGCGGATGGAGCTGGAGTAGTCATGGCGGATGGAGCTGGAGTAGTCACAGTGGATGGAGCTGGAGTAGTCACGGCGGATGGAGCTGGAGTAGTCACGGCGGATGGAGCTGGTTCTGGTGGAAATGGAGTAGTCACAGCACATGTAGAGGGAACTGGTTCTGAGCTGGATGGAGGCAAGGGTGATTCTGGGTGGACTGTAGTGATTGAGAGATTCTGATTCATGGGCAGCTGCAGGGGGGTCTACACAGCTGTGGAATACTTCTCTGCAGATATCATCACCTTCTCGGGAAAGGCGTTTAAACTTTTTAATAATTTTGGCCACTAAAGTCTCAATCTGCGAGTAGGCTGGTCTGAAACCAAATCTATCTTCAACAGCTCGAATTGTTTTGGCTGCAGAGCGTTCGTTGTCCATGTACATAAACAGTGCATGTCCATTCCGACATATCCCATCACCATGCAAAACACTGAAGTTCTCTGTAATATGCTGCCGAGCTATCCCAGGCAACTCGTCTATGAATAAAAGAGAAGTGCAGCATGCATTATCTATACTCTCCAACACATCTTTTGTAAATGACACTTTGCGTATTAGTTGCTCATCCAGCCCCTCCTGGTAGTGGTCTTGAACCTTTTCATAAAAGTTGTTTTATTTCATACTGCAGAAAGTCATGACAACAAGTTTGGACAAGATGCAGTTGAAGCTTTTAGACATATATGAGCCACTACCTTGAAGGGTAGAGAGCATTTTCAAACTGGTGTTATTGCATTTTAAACAACTCTGCATAAATCGCACCATTCGATTCATAATCGGAATACGAATTGGTAAACAATCTGCTAAAAGTGGCACCATATTACAGTGAGTGCAAACTGGTAGATTGAACAGTTTTCTGATACCTTTGCGCCACGTAGCATAAAACTCATCAACACATTTGTCTTGCAAGTTCCACAGATATACACCATAGAAAGATGTACAGTACGACATAAATAATTGACGTTTTGTGCTTATATTACAAAACCCAAAATTAGCAGATAATGCATTTACACGCCATATAAAATCATGACACATATCTTTAACCATAGCCTTGACCAATAATGTGGCTTACTTGCAACCCTTTTTATTTTGTTTCACTTGTATGCCATCAAAGTAAAATGTGCAGTCGGTACTACTTCCATATTTAATAAGTTGACAGTTTAACGGGTTAAATTGTAAATCATATTCATATGATTTGACGCTTCTCTGTATGGCTTAACGTGCACATTCCAAGCTGCTATTACCTTAGAATTGCACTGTTTTGATGTATGTGGAATGGAGCTCTGAGAAGTTTTTACCATGCATGAGAGTGAACATTTGAGAAAAAACCTGACATTTTTCAAGAGTCTCCAAAGGGGTGCTGGGGAGAGGACAAGAGTGGCGTCCCCTCTTGTTGGGTGGGAGGACTTCCCCAGAATTTGTTTGTATTTAAATATTTTAGACTTAACTTGGTTGATTCTGAGCAGTAGTAAATGGAAAATGTTGCAGATGCAAAAACGACATATTCAGACAATTTATTTCATCACCTGCAATACTTACTAATCTGATGTCATTAATTTGTTAGTGATCCTTATTGGGCGGAACCAGAGTTGGCAGCTCTCTTCTTGACCAGTTTCTTCAGAACAGCCCGTTGATGGGCCATTCTAGCTTTCTTAGCTGCCAGCTCAGCTGCCTCCTTAGCTTTGCGCTTGGTGGCTGTCTTCTTCTTTGACATGTTCAGTTCAACTTTCTTCTCCTCCTCTATCTTTCGTTCCTCTGCAAGTTGGGAGGAGTACATTTTGTATGTACCCCTCATGTTGTGAACGAGGTTACTATTCACAGGTTCATGCAGGTAGTCATGCTTGTGGAAGTATTGCATAGCATTCTTATTGCTGGCCATGAGCGAGTACTTAACAGTCTGGATACTGTTGAATGTACTAACATTCATCCTGGCAGTGGCACTATTCATGATATTATACATGTGACTAAAACTCCCTTCCACTTGAGGGCCATGGAAGCAGCTCGTAAGTGCTGCCACCAGCTTTGACAAAGATGGGAATTTAACTGCAGAGAATACAGCAGCCCACCATGAGACCAGTATATTGTTGATGGCTGCTTGGGGAAGTGCACTGTCTACATGGAATTGGCGAACCTCCATGTCATATGACCTTTGCTCAGCTTCTGTCAGGACATTGGTGACGAAGGTGGGCAGTGCCAGCATGTACTGCAATGCCTTTGGTTCTCCGCTGACAACAGGATCCAGTGCCGATACATGTTGCAGGAGCTTATTCGTCACAAACATTTTCAATTGCAGGTAACTGCCACATGCAACATATGCCTTTCTCACTGCCTTCATGAAAGCTACTACAATGGAATCATGTTTGTTGCACAGTTTTTGTGTACTTAACCCCATATACACATCTTTGTCGGGCAGCCAGTTGGATGGTGGTCAAGCAGCAGGTCAGGGCGAATAAAACATGCGAAAAACTCCTTGAGAAGTGCCAACTGCTCATCATTGACCTTGTGCAAAGTTGGTTCTTTTGTTTGGAATAACACTGTGTACCTCTTGAGCAGCGGACAGCTACTAGAATAGAAGTGCAGCACAAGCATCATTCGCTTTCGCTCATGGAACAATCGCTGGGTGATCTTCCTCTTTTTGTCTTTACCCTGTGTCGTCATTTTCTTTCGTCTCAGTTGGCCCTGAATGTCTCGAACTGTCTTTCACCCCTTTACTGACATTTAACCGAGCATAAATCTCCACACAGTGTCGCAAAATAGTAACTCTATCATCACCAGTGAGGAAGGCGTAGTATAATAATGTGTAAGCATCCATCAGTCGAAGGGCATCCACGGACACATCATACAGAGTCAGCCACCTTGTCGGAACGTAACGCTCAGGCATTGTGTAACCAATACCTACTAAGAAGCAGATCTTTCGTAATGCCTCAACCAAATCCGGAGTCCAATGAAAATCTGTGTGAATGCACCAGAACATCTGCTCCACAAACTTGCCGAACTTGTCACTTATTTTCTTGGACGCATTATGAGCAAGTGTGGGGCATTACTGGACGTCACCTGCATTTCAAACCCAGACCTGGACCATCGCATGACATTGCAGGAGTCCACGAGGATTTACATAAAATTTGTCCAAGGCAGTTGTTTTTCTTTAAACACTTGTACAAGTTCTTCATGAATGGTTTCACTGTTTGCCTTGATAACACTTGCTGAATGCAAATGTCTCACACCAACTTTGTTACCAGTTCATCTGCAAATGTCTTCCCAACACCAAATTGCATCTTATATGAAGCTGATGTTCTGTCTATGTTCAACTCTGCTAAGGATTCACTGTCTTTGGCCAAGGATTTGGCTAGCTGAATTAAAACTGGTGCATCTGTAAAATTGAGATTTTTCTCTGCTAGGAAACCAATCACCATTGTTCAAATTTTATTAAATATTTGAATATAAGCCATGAAGATAAATACAACTGATTACAATAAGGCATCCAATAACAAATACGGCATAATGCACCAAACTATGCAGGCTAATCATCATGACGTTATGAAATTGAATAATAAGATGGAACAGTCATTGTTTCAAATATGTTAGGTATCGTTTCCTATTATATTATTTCACGCCTTAGAATAGCCACCCAACCTGTAAGCCTGTAGTTGGACTTCCTCGTCTCCAGTTGTTTGTTGTGCTTGTCAGATTCGGCATGATTTGTGAGCGCCTTGGCACCACTTGCAGCATAGTTTATTTCAGACTCGCACCCCAACAGGGATGAGAATGGGTTTTAGGATTTTCAGCTGAAATTTTTTTAGGGCGTTCTGAGAGGGCAGAAGCCCCTTATTCAGGTCCAGAATGAAGCCCAGTGGGGCCCCCATGGGGCAAAGCCCACTGAAATTTGAGCATTTTATGGTCAGTAAGTTGGTCCATAATTCAAAGAATCATATTATTTATAAATCATTCTAACTTTATAATTATGTAAATTACAAATGAAACCCATGCATTATCATTATCACAACAAAACTTCCAAAATTAAAACTTAGTTAGCCAAACCTTTCTTTCTCTTCCCCTTAATCCCATGTAGAGTAGTGGCATGACATGCATTCTTTTTCATCCTCTTATTGGCATGCTCCACTGCTAGTATCTCTAACTTTGTTCTTCACAACTGCCTCGTCCACATTTCTCTTCACACTGTCTCTCAACCTTAATCTTCTGTATACAATGATCTCTCTGCCAATGTCTCACTTTGAGAGGTAACAAGTTCTTACATTCAAAAACTAGTCTTATTATAAACAGTCGATCCGTAGTTAATAGTATCGTCACAGTATAAACACTGCGCTTTCCCTGGCACATCAGTTTTGGCGATGTAATCAAACAACTTTTCTGACATCTTCCGTGTTTTTCCCAATTTTCGCTCGCACGGTTACACTTTTTTTTCAGCCACGACCAACGAAACTTGTTTTTGACATCTTTGTCAATTTCTTTCACCAATGCTTCATTTTCTTTCGAAAGTAGTTTCATTTCAAAACGAAATCTCCGCTTGCCTATTGTAAAATCTACACGTGCTAGACTAGCCCAGAAAATGTGTTCGACTAGCCACCTGAAATATCTCGCGATCGCTGATTAGCCATTCGGTCGCCAGTCAAGCCAATCAAAACGCACTGAACATCGAATCACTGTTTCACTCTATCGTCACGCGGCATTTGACGAACGAATAGATTTAAAACCAATCACGATTAAGCTTTCTCGGATATCTTGGATGTTTCAATGGCGGCTACTAAAAGGTGTGTTTACGAAGTACGGCAGACGGATCCCTGGCAGACTATCGTCTATAATAATTTATCATCAAAAATAAAGACGCCCCCCCCCCCATATGGTCTAACAATATCTCAACGGATCTGGACGATTCACAAGATCGACCCTGGGGACGACCAAATCCGCGGAATTCCGCGGGTCCGCGGACAATTCTCATCCCTGCCATAAACAGTATGCTCTGCCTGGTGCTGGCAATTTACGGATGAATGAATCCAGTAAATCCCCAGCCGACCTCTCCAACCACGCCCAATTCCATCTATTTTTTTAATCCTTTGTCGATGTCTTTCGCTGTTAATTTGTCTTGTCGTAAAACAAAGCCTCGACCAGCCATGTTTGTTAACCAGGTCACAACATTAATGGCTGATGTCTGACCAAAGTAGATCGCTTTTCGCTATTGGTCCACTGCTTTTGATTGTAGCCAATGAAAACGCCGTTTCTGTGTCTTAGCGTTGATCATTCACATATCTAGCAGATAGATGTACTGAACAAACAGAACATTTACACAAGGTGACGCCATCTATCCGCTAGGTGCCGCCACATGTAAAGACTAAACCTGCAGACAGATCGCTTGCGAGTTAACCAGGATTCCATACCCATACACCCTTACCTACCCACTCACATTTCTCCCCGGATTTACGCGATTCACAAAATGGTCCTTGGAGCAACATAAAAACCGGAATTCCGGCAAAAAACGGAAATTTCTCATCCCTGCTAATCATTGACTGTATATTATGGCAAGGATTACGCAAAAAATTATATCTTACACAAATAAAAATCAACACTATCACATGTGAGAATCATACATTCAAGCACATATTCAGGTAAACACAAATGAGATCTTGAACACACAAAATATACGTACAATTATTTCTACTACAATTTGGGAGATAGTTGTACTTATTTAATTTTGCTCTCTGATGCAAAGGCTGCAATAGTTAGAATTAATGTGTGTAACTTGAATGTCGTAAGAATTATTGTTTGGAATGCTATTTTTCATGCTAATAAAACGTTCAACACAGCACATAGCTGAAACCATACGTTTGTATAAGCTAAACATGTATGAAAGCCTGATTATAAAGCAGGGTTGTGGTTGTGTTTCTTTGTATAAGGTAAATATTTATACGTAGATATGCATCTTACCTTCACTTTTATTAGGCATGGTAGATGTTCCTGCTGTCGGTTCAATTTCCTCATCGGCTGCCTCATCGGCTGCCTCATTGGCTGCTGCAAGTAAACTATCTATAGTGGCAGGATCTGAAAATCAAAAGTCCACATACAAAGTTTACGAAATGTTTACTTGACAAATAACTTGTCTACATCTAATTTAAGCCAAGCTTGGGGTAAATTACATTGCAATGTACTAGATTACTATTACTTGGTTTCATTTCTATTACTAGTACTTGCTGAAGGCAATGTAATATATTATTACAATTACATTTTCCATCAGAACTATTTTCTTTAAAATTTTCTGGTCAATTAAATTAACTTATTTTGGTAAAGTGTGCAAGCTGCTGTTTAGTGCTGGAAGCCTGGAACCCTTATCCTGCTTCAGTGAATGGATTAATAGGCTCGTGTGAAAAGGATAGGTGGCTTGTGGACTTCAATGGACCAATTAGCCTTGCAGCATTCAGACTGTCACAGTGTCTCCAGCTAATAGTGAATAAGTTAATTGACTGTCATGCTTCAGATATTAAACATTTTATCACCAATACTTCAAGGAATTATATTTTAATGACCCACTAGACATCCATGAAAGTATTTCACTTGAACAACTCACTTGTACATCAGTGCTATCATGTAGGCCTTAAGCACACAAAATTTATTTGACGCGGAATGAACAGTAAGTAAGATTTAATTGGCATCAACTATGAAGACTGGTTGCAGTCCAGGTTGCAGCGAATATTGCATTTTGCATACACATTAATTTAAGGGCATTACATGAATTTTTAATTGCATTCAGTCCCATTCAGCCAAAAATAACATTCTGATTTGTTACATAATACTTATACACATAGCTTGTGCTATGCACTTGTCTCTTGTAAAACTGTCAACAAGTAGCGTCACCAGTCGGCTGTTGCTTGAGAAAATCTCCACATTGTACTTACGTCAATTTGAAAAATTACTTAATTCCTTATTTTCGTTCATCAACATACTGGGTTCAACTTAACTTATGCAACCCTTTTAGTATTGACAAAGTAGTCAACAGACTGAATTTTGTTGGACTGGTCTTTTTAAAATGTCTTATTTACTCGAAATAGAACATTTGTAACTATTTATTTGCAGTCAAACCATTGATGTCAGTTATTTAGTATATTGTCAAAAGGTTTCTTGAGATTTTTAAGAAAAAAATTACACATTCTCTAAGTTATTGTGTTCAGCAAAACCTTCCACACAGCCCAGTCTACGACGACGGACGTTAATGTATTAATACTATTAGTCAATAGTAAAATCAATAATACGAATAATTTATAAGGGAGTACGTAATGCTTAGCCTTAGGCCCAACATTTGTCCCGATTTAAATGACTGTTAGTGGCAGTGCTACAACTCTCAAACCATATATATGGCATAGTGGCATACGGCGGTCATTCAGGTTGTATGTTATGTCTACTTCCAGTACATGGCAGTAACGTTCTGCAAGCAATTTCATTGCTGACGTTTACACAAACATTGCTTCCAGGCAGTTGTCATCGTTTATTTTTAGGTCAATGGTTGAACCTGTATCATCTTCTAGAATTGCCTCTAGTTCTTGCAGGAGTTTCTCCTCTTCATTTGGACCAGCAAGTTTCTCCTTTGTCCGGATATTGTGCATATCTTTTCTGGTTAGTTGTTTCCCTGACTTGTCAGACATGCATCTACGCAGATGCTCCACATTGACACCCAAAGCCAGCGTGTTGATGGCTTCCTCTCTGAAAGATGGTGCCAAGCGTCTGCTTTCAGGGTAAGATGCCTTGACACTCTTTGACACTTCATGGTTATGATCAAGTTTGACCTCTATCAAAACTAACTCACGTCTGTCACTTGTAGCAGTGACATAGATTGAAGCTGCGCACTGCATTTTGTAAGTTCTACAATAAACTGGAACAACATTATGATCAAATATTGGCACATGAAAAATCAGATTAAAACATCAGTCAAATTATACTACCAAAAAAATTCTTATGTTTAAAAGATGCATAGTTTTAAGAATCTTTGAAGGAAAATATAATTTGGATCGTGCTAGGCAATGTTGCCCTTATACTTGCTAACATTCCTAAGGAGTATGTTACTGACATACGGGGTGTATATCTAAATCCAACATGAGAAATGCCTCAGTGCTACTTTATTCATGACTAATCAACGAGAGTTTATTTATTGTAAATTTCTAAGAAGTATATTTGTAAGTTACATATATACACTGCAAAATAAAAATGTGTGTCAAAAACAATTGTGTGCAAACAAATTCAAATTTATCTCCTCTCTAGACAACTTCATATTTATTTGACAATTAGTAATAAAGCACGAGAGTTTGACCTACTGAATCTAAAACTATCCTGACTTGAACTAATTACATCCAAGGATTTCTCCAACCTGTCATTACATATTTGTATCTTTGAGTCAGAACTGGGGCGGAAGTACTCGGTACTCATTTTTAAAGTACTCGTACTCATATAACTTATGGGTCATTTTACTCATTTTACAGAACAGAAAGTTTATTTGACCCAGAGTTGTTTGATTTAAATCATTTGATTTAAATCATTACTTAAATAACTATAAAAAAATCATTTATTTATGATTTTATTAATATTTTTAATCGCTCATTTATATGAATTTAACACACAAATAATTGATTACAAGCATCGAGATCAACAAAGTTTTGTGTATGTTTGAGCTATTCCGTTTCTGAATGCAGTGAAGCCACACAAATTTGTCTTCCAGAGGAAGTATCTTTTCAACTCAGAAGCCCTGAGTTAAAGTCCACTTAGAGCTTGTGCTAGTTGTTACCAATTCAGTTTGTTGACTCAAGTGAGACAGTCTGGGCTACATACTAATACTGTACCAGTTTGCAGTCTTGTTAGAGACCCTTAGAGTAAACAATCTCAGCAAACAGTAATTATCAGGGCTACAGCCACACAGCATGCTTTCATTTATTTCAAAGACAGATTATGCAACTACAGGGGGTGAGGCCTTGTGGACATTGTCTAAGGGATGGATTCGTCCCAGTGAGTTGGATCTGGCACTATATCAAATAAAATATTATTATACATGTATTTTAAAACGACAGTTTTGTTGCTGTTGTAAACCAAACTATGGTATAATTATATAACTTTATATAAAAAAAAATCATGTACCCTCTGTTAAGACAAGTACCCAAATCTAAGCCATGATACAATAATTATTATGTGATAATATTAATGTGTTATATAACAGCACTGTTATATGTAAAGGTAGTATGTGTTTTAATCTATTTAATATGCCAATTGTTTTGGAGCACTTATTTGAGATTTTTTTTTTTTCCAATTTAGGTTTGTGTCCAAGTTCAATCCTAGAAAAGTAAATTCATCTACTCTTTCAATATTTATGTCATCTATTTTAAACGTAATATTATGTATATGTTTATTAGGCATATGAAAAATCATGTATTTTGATTTGTTTTTAATGATAATTTATTAATGTTTAGCCATTCATTAACTTTAAAGAGTTCTTCATTTATTAAAGAGTGTATACCTTTATTTTGTGTTTGTTGTCGCTTAGATATTTTTAAGAGCTAGATAATGTTATATCGTCAGCATACATGATGAAATTAAATATTTGATTAGCTTGTGAGAAATTTATACATGATATAATAAATAATAGTGGTTCAAGGATTGAACCTTATGAAATGCCGATTGTTATAGGTAAAATGTCAATATATTGTTTTCTGTTTTGTAAATAACTTTGGGATAATTACAAAGTTGAGCCATTAAGGCCATAGTATGTTAATTTATTTAGTAAAACGTTATGGTCAATAGTATCAAAAGCCTTAGAAAGGTTGAGAAATAATTTAATTTGTTCATCAATTTTATCCATTTGGTATAACCAAATCATGGGCCAACATAGACATAACAGATGCTGAAGTAGGACTGACAGGATACATAATATATGATATGTTAAAGAATGTATTCAGGTTTATGAAATTAAAATAGAAAGGGAAGCAGATTGCGATGAAGCTGTTTGGTGCAAAATAGTTTAAGGAAATTCAACATTAACTACTGGATTAGTTTACCGAATTGCAAACATAAATGAAGATGATAAATGCAAAACGCTATAAAGGAAGTCAGTTGATGCTCTCAGAATTATTAGAATCATAATAATTTCTTAAGTATTTTATTTTTTTAAATTTTACTATTAGTACTATTTTGTATAAGAATAAATATGAATTCAGAGCAGAATATTCAACTTAGTATTAAGCAGATTGATTTGTCACATTTATTTACATCTTGATGAAACTGTTATTTAACAATATTGCTGACTAATGAACCTACGTCAATAATATTTGATGTAATTGTTCCCTGTAGGTGCGATATAACCATATTTAGAACATACATACATATATGGTTAATTTAACGTAAACGGATTCAAATATTAACACGTATCAAATAAATCACCTGTGAGAGGGGTTTCAGGCTTAATATTATATATCATTAGCTAACTAAAAATAATAAAGATTCAGTATGATCAGTCCAATTTGACTAAAGAAAAACTTTGCCCCATGTAATTATAATCAATCAGCATTAACTGTGATATGTCAAATTATTTTATCAAATCATTAACAACCAAAAGTATGGTAGCAAATTGTATTACCTGCATATGAATCAAATTAACCAAAAAAATCAATGTTCTTGCATGCACCTCAGCTGAGTTATATGTTTTCTAATACAGGATCATTAAAAACACTTTTATTATGTCAATTATATTGCAATAACCATAATATTAATTGCAGTGTAATAGTCTAATGTCCACTTCCATTCATTACACACATTAAACTTGATGATGGCGATTCATTAAACTTACCTCTGTTTCGGTCGCATACCAGTGCTGTGACTGGTATGATCCGTAGTGCTTACACACCAAGCGGACATAGCTGTGGCGGAGCTTCGCTGGATATTCATTGGTGCCTTTCGCGATACGATTGGCTTGACGAACGCTTCTTGAAGATGAAATGGAAAACTGACAATGGTTTTCTGCCATCCATTCATGAAGGAATTTAGAAAAATCAGTCCAACACACAAACTTCCTGC
>SDWI01001963.1:28788-42970 GCA_009193005.1 Lamellibrachia luymesi
ATATATAATATAACATGGAACACGTTTATGATATACATACCTTGATAAAAAACCGACTTTGCATGCTTACCAGACATTATTATTGAGCGTCTGCTAACGCATGTCTCGTTCTTGGCCACGTGACAATAATAGCCTTTTTGTGGTAGATGTATGACAAGCTAATCTTGTCATAAAAGTAGGAATAATTCAAATGTGTTAAATATACGAGAAAAATGCACAACATTAACTTTATATATTCAATACAAATATATGTGTATGTGTTTTATAAAGCGCTATGTCAAGCCTGGTTGTTATAAAAAGATGACATAATTTGAACAAAGTAGTAAAATTAAAAACGATTGTCTTTACGGCTTGCCATAAATATAGGTTGAATTCCGCCGGTTTCCTCGACTCGCGCGACATGGTTCAGACGTTCAATATTCGTAAGTTTTTCACTCAAAACAACTGTTTTAATAATTTGTTTGCATTGAATAAATGAAGTAGCTTTTGCTGATTTTGGTATATCGATCTCTTACACAAAATGTTTCTTCAGATTTTTTTTAAACGGCATATTCTATTAAGTAGGTCGAAAACTACACCGACCAGTATAATCGTCGACCGATGTTTCGCGAGTAGTGAGTTTTTGTTTAGTAGGCAACGCACACAGCGAAACACATGGCAGCGAAACACATCGCAGCGAAACACATCGAAGCGAAACACATGGCAGCGAAACACATCGAAGCGAAACACATGGCAGCGAAACACATCGAAGCGAAACACATCGCAGCGAAACACATCGCAGCGAAACAGCTAAAGTTAAACTTGTTTTTGAAATCAAGCATGGTTTGATTCGCGAAACACGTTTCGCTAAACAGTTGCGAAACATTTTTTTTTTGTTTTCCGGCAACGCAGACGGCAAACAAAATCTCCCAAAGAACGTATTTGTTTCGGGAAAACGTGTTTTTCACTGCCGTATGCGTTCGGCTTAAGGCTAAGGCACTGACATTGTACAACTCATGATCATGCCATGATCGTTGTTTAAAAGGGAGACATGGTAAAACATAAAGTGGACTGTTTGCTGATTTTTTTTGCAAATCCGTGCGGCGTTTGTGCAGCGCGAGCATGGAAATAATATCAACAACGAACACGTGCATGGAAATTAGCGTTTTTATAAATTAATACATTTTATTAATTATTTCTTGAAACGGCCAATAGGCGTGACGTTTTTAAATATACGTGAGATTTAGAGACAGTTGCGTGAGAGCGTGAAGTGGAAGCCAAATGCGCGGGTTTCACGCCAAATGCGTGAGACTTGGTAGCTGATGCTGATTGCACATCGACAGAGCTGATGACTTCGTTGTCTTGCGCAGTAGCTTGGCGCCGAGTGCTCACTCTAAGTGACCCGGAGGAGTGACATCGCAAAGAAATAAATTCAGTGATGAGTATCAAGATTACAACTACTGATACTATGAGAGCACTCAATAAAGATTTAAGGCATCTTGGTATATTTGTATCATGGCACAGGTGGATGGCAGAAGGATGGTGAAATGAGAAAAATGTGTGTAGATATTTTGTGGTAGTTATCTCTATGAAATACAGAAACACAGAACAGTTTAAATAAAACAAAGGACAATCTATCCGTCAACCAATCGGCGAACGTTGACAGTGCCGGTCAATTTATGACGAATGTAAATCAAATAGGTCAAATTCTCACGAACGTATACATAAATATGCTGCCAGTCGAATATAGGAGTCAGACCACAGTAGAAAAATGCATTGGCGGCCATGTTAACGTTTTGTCTGATTATAAGAAAACCTGAACATAAAAAATCTGAAAAAAAATTCGCAGCAACTGCCATCATCTCATTGACATGCTTACCAACTTTTATCAAAATCACATACCTCCAGCTCTTTTAAAACGCCCCCATGTGCGATGCCCGTCAATATTTACAAAAATACTCGTGTATTCATGCGCCCAGGTGGCCCATAGATCCCTCCGCCAGTTAAACTCTAAAAAATACCCTATTTCCCAGCCAATAGCTTCTACAAACAAACCTGTGAATATTCCTGCTCAAAGGCACTCATGTCACATACCATTAATTTATTAAGTTCCCATTTCACAATTTCATACGCTCTACATTCGAAGCAGTAAACAGGAATGTCAATAGTGGTCTTACCCCTCCCTATTCACGCACGCACGCACGCACGCACGCACGCACGCACGCACGCACGCACGCACACATTTCTTTACTGTCGGCATATACGTCGCTTATAAATCAGCATAAATCATTGTACGGACGGGACATTGGAGACATTTGTTACAAAGCCTTCCACAAACAACCACTTTACATCATCGAACGTGAACGTACGTCATATTTTATTAAATGCGTTAACTTTGACAGACGCATTTTTCGACGAGATAAATATACTTAAGATGCAAATACTATTAGATGGCGTCGGCAAAGGCAACATAATAAACACGGGTGTATGCTTGCCGCCTCACTTTTGTGACTCACGTTCGTCATTTCTTGACAGTCGATCTGCTGCACGAGTTATCGGCATTTGTATTTTACTGGACAACTTAAGAAAACGGCTTCACACAACTAATATTATACGTGTGCAGCGGTAGAGAGCATAGCGTTGATTTTCTGTCATATTTTACTAGGAATATTGATAGAGATCTTGACACTTGACGTAGAGTAGGGAGAGGAATACACCTACTTTTTTCTGGAAATGGACTCATGGGAAAACTTTTAGCAGTATATCTGATATATTGGATGCATCATCTAGTTCATTACCTTAGCTCAATATAATGTGTTGTCATTTTTATGTTCAATATCACAGAAAAAAAGTTATAGCTATTTTAGCGTAGGTATAGCCACTTTAGCGGAGGTCCTCAATATGGGCGTTTTGCCCCATTAAATAGCGACCACGTACCGGAAATGTAGACTGGATTCATTGAACGAATAGAATAATGTCTTCTTAGTAAAATGCAAATGAATGCCATCTACTACTGTAGTGTTAAAATAAAGTTATAATAAAACAACTGTAGCTAAAATTAATGTCTAAGCCTACGCTACGATAGAAATACAGCAGCTGTGACTTCTGTTTACATAAGTGATCACATGCAGCAAGTTGTGAGTATGCATTATTGAAACTTCAGACAATTATATTATACAAGTATTAATATTATCAATTAAGTAACGATCATAGAACATAGATCATAGGACTTTGGTAAAACAAACTACTATGAATATTAATGAAAACTACAATGCTTTCGCTTTCACTTGTCGTTGTTTCGGCTTAGCGTTCGCTTGTTCTGCGACTTTTTGATTGAGCAAGGTAACTTGTCACGCAACTTCCGGCTCACGTGTAGCGCCGCTGGGGAATATGGCAAACCAGCAACTGGCGTGTTAAGGTAAACCAACAAAGCAATATGAGGATCTCGGTTTTCTTGTTGTGCCTTTCGCATTAGCTGTTTGACTGTTCCGACCATTCCTTCAGTTTGTCCATTCCATTCTTAGCAGCAAATTGTCTCATCTCGTAGCTGTCAAACGGCATGTTATCTGCGATCAGTACTTCTGGCAAGCCGTGTCTTGTGAATACTGTCTTGAAATGCGTGATCACAGCACTAGCGGACTTCAACGAGATGATATCACTTCGCTATCATCTCGTTGATGTCACTGCACATTGCTGGCCAATACTATAACACAACTGGACTTAGAAATGTCTGTCATGGCCAATGACTATATCAATGGACGTAGAATAAATAGTACTGCATGCTGGTATGCTTGACTCAGTTTGAGCCGAACTGTGACTTAGGTACTTTTTCCACTAGGGTCTTCAACTGTTTTAACATGTTTCGTGTAAGACACTAGTTGATGGCCCTCCATAGGGAACCTGTGGGCCCTGACAGCTGTATAGATCATGAAAAGGTCATGCCACTCGTCAATCCCGGTGACTGGAACTACCTCCTGCTTTGTTTTGTCTTCCCCTTGTGCTCTTGGATCAACGTTTATGTCCAGGATGTGGGAGCGTCTGAGGCAACGTAGTGGGATGTAATCGGCCGAACAAATTACATCGACTGTCTATTGGGGGAGGCCGTTCCCTACATCCCCATATGCCATATGCAGTGACAACTTACTGTTTGTTTCGCTGTGTTGAGTTCCTACGAGCGTGTCGCTCAAACGTGGCTTCTGCTCGGTCGGTGTCCCGGTCGCAGTCATTGTCACTCGAGTAGTCCGATACCGGTGTGGGTCCACGTGTTCTCCAAGGTCCATCGCTGACGCTGCCGGTGTAGACGGGATCGCCTCGCTCTCAGCTTGCAGGTTCTTGAAATCCTGTGCAATATGCATCAGCGTGTCATCGGCTGCCTTCGCTTGCGTGGCTTTCCGCATGCTGCAAACCAAAACCACGCATCAACTTACACCGCAAACCTGGCTGGTCGGACCAGACCCCCTTTTCACCACCTACATCCACCATTGAACCGCGATGGCCGCTCAGTATTGCATAACTTAAGCGCATAGCTCCCCTCAGTAAGACTCAAGACGAGACACACAAATATACACATAGACAGCAGGGGGCCTGGCGAACCGCATGTACCCTATTATTGGTGACACATCCCAGGACAGTGCCCCCTCCCACAAATTGTCAACTACACATTGGAAGACCACATGTGGGCATAGGAAAAGCCACACATATATTCAATGTATCTCCACACTGGAGGACTAGTATAAACATTTCGAAAGGACCTTGGCCCATATAGGCATGAAAATACACATGTTCATAGTTACTGGTTAGCAGGTTAACAATTCGGCCAAGGAATATAGGTGGTCGTTGAAATTGAATCAAAGGAGGTTGTGTAATAGCAATTGACAAAATAAACACTCCTTGTGTCGGTATCAAAATATCCAGGTGCCGTGTGCTGTGAGAACTGGTGCAAATTAACATTTGTACGTTGTCTGTTTTTGTCAGTGTTCGTCTGAGAGTCTATTCCCTCCCGACCTGCTGCCTTGGCCTTTTGTTCACTATTCTCTGGTTGACAATGGTCAAGTCTCTTTCTCCCTCCTAATCTCTTCTTCCGAGTTCGTCGACCAACCTCCTTCTTTTCTGTATCTCTTGGTATGTCATGTCTCTCTTTATGTACACATCCTTTAGGGTTGGTTCTTTTGTATCCCTTAGCTTTTTGGCCCGTCTTAGTACTTCGCTTTTTTCTGTGTGTCCTTCATTGTGACCCTGAGTGGTTTCTGAACTGGATCCGCTCTTCCGTGTTTTCCCCATCATCAGTTTGTTTTGCCCCAAGTCTTCTACTCAGTCCCCCTTCCACAGATTCAATGTCAATATCAAATTCTTGCAGAACAAGCCCCACATACGCCTTATCATTAGCAATTCTATCTTCTGTAGTTTTGCTCATAGCTTCTTCAAGGCCAAATATGATTATGATGTCCACTGTCCGGTCCACGGTATAAATTCTGTTCACTTTTACGGAACTCTCATTCACTTTGCACTATACGATTCGTCATCTACCGATTCACAGATGATGTGATGCCAAAAACAACATACCTCACGTTGCAATACCTCTTCCGTATCTAACACCATCTTGTTGCACGACCACGCTTTGTTTCCTGATATTTTGCAGTTGTCAGTCCACCATTTTGGTTTTGTGCCCTGCCCTCTTGACTGTCACCACCAGAACTTTTAGCAGCATAACGTTTAGTTCTAGTTGTCTGTCTATTTTTCTGTTCCCCTATTCAGTGTTCAGTTAATCTTTTCATCAATCCCAGCTGTGCAAAAACCAAATTAAACCTGTCTTGTTCACTTCAGACCTGCAGGAGCTACGACACGTCGTGATGCCATCTTTCCGCCAATAAGTGCGTGTCTGTGACAACACCCCAGTAATAGCACACGATCCATTTCGGATACACTCACTTTCTATTTTGAAGGAGCTGCTTACTCTAGCGACAAACGAAATTCGCAATGCGATTTTCAACCGCGATTTTCAAACGGAGCGGAAACGAACGTTGCATACTGTGTGATACAGAAACGGCAACTGGATTTGAAATACCTCTCGTCCAGCACAAAGCCGCGACCGACCACTCACCTGGTATAGCGAAGTTTCGTGCCAACATTGGCCGATACCATTTGCGCCACCATGTGATTACCGGTCAAGTTGCCCTGTCTGGTCTTCTAGTTAAGGCTAATAATAGAGGGGGCGCCACCAAATACTGTCGGCACCGCACAAGCCTCGTATGTGTATCTATCTGTTCGGCGGACCCCGACTTACTCGCAAAAAGTTATTTCGTCTTTTGGACAAAATTGCATTTCGCACGAGGTGTCAGATCGGGCGACCGACCGCAATCAAAGCGTATGTGACATGAAAGGCAGCGGCTCTTCAAAGTTTGCGGTGAAACAAAGCAACGAACGGACGTTCGGCTTAAGCGGCGGATAAAACCTCTTTGTGAAGTCACCTGGGACATAAAACAATGCTTCATGTTATCCGAATTCGGATAACTCGAATTCGTATTAACCGAAGTATTTTTACAGAGACAAAGAAAGCCTTGGGCCAGGACCTGACGACAACCTCGAATTATCCAGCTTTTCGAATTAACCGACTTAATTAAGCGGCGTGCACCGTACATGTATTGGAACCGTATGCCAGGCCCAGTACAAGCTGGATTATTAGGCCTAGTAAAAAAAGAAAACAGAAACTAGTTTCTCGTCCCCGCCCGCTTCCTTTTTTGCCGCCTCCTCCTTTTTTATTATTTACTATTACAAAAATAGATTATTTAAACACGTTTATTCGATTCTGTGAAGAAATCTCTGTCCAAAACTTGCTGTCCGAAGTAATGTGTGTGCGTTCTACAGAGTCAAAAATAAGATACCATGCTTTAAATAGTTTTTATGCCGACTCATTTATATAATACCAGTCTCAATCAGTATAAATGCCATTCAGTTGTATGCATGTGATACAAATTAATGAAACCATGGCCAAACCTACACATGACATTCGTAAATACATTCAACATTGTGTTTTTTTCTTCTTTGTTTCTAGTCAACCACAGTGAGCATCTAAGACATGGCGGCCATCTTCGAAACTAATTGCAAAAAAATCAATAAATAGTAAATAATAAGGACCTCCCTCTTCCTTTGAAAAAAAGTCCGGACTAGAGACTAGTTTCTGTTTTACTAGGCCTTATGCAAAACACGTTCTATGAAACCTTAATACAATAGGACAAGGATAATAATAACAATAATAAATACATTTCTTATATAGCACCCCTCCAAATAATGATGACATCAAACTGCGATATTGGTCAGCCCCTATTGCACACCATCCATTTCTCACAAACACTGGAGTACGCCGCCTTTAGTGATCTAAAGAACGTTCTATTCAACGGCTGGAGCCGATGTGTGCAATGTGGTGGAAATGTCGTATGCCGTTGTCCCTGCCATACAGGATTACCTCAAGTGACTTTTGACTCTCATGACTGTCTAACAATAGGAGATGAGGCGTCTGTTTGGTGCAGCCAACTGTTTCAACAAACGCATCCACTTTAGGAATAATGTATTGTTGATATACCCCGACCCCCGTACGTTGAATGCACCGATGGAACCAGCCGGACACCCAATCATTAGTGACTCGATCATTCGTTTCCGTGGAAACACGAATGGTAAAGGTCTATCATTGTCAAGTACGAACTATCCGGTGGGTCCGGTGATAACTGGCTGCATTCACTGTTTAGTCAAGTCGACGTCTACCTGAACGGCTCGCTCGTGACCCTTTCGTCCAACGTGCGTATCGTGCCTTGTACGTGGACGGACGACAGATACCAGCAAGACTTCCCAGTCGAATTTAGCCAACAATTGTTATGTCAGTAGTCATCTCAACTTGCTTGCCTCGACCGGTAAGGTGTAGCAGGACGAGGGGAATGACCTGACTCGCATGGATTTCCGGTACGGCTACACCTTCGGTTTTGACCTGACCCCTGATGCTTGTGACGGTGCGTGCCTCCATCTCGTACAAAAGGGCAACCTTCGCATCGAGATACATTTTGCTGCCCCACTCCCGGAGACTATCAACGTCCACGCGTACGCCGAATCCAAATTGGTCGTGGAACTCGACAAGAGTCTTCTAGATGAACACCGTTCAGATCGCCACGCTCCTAGCGATGGACCCGCGCACCAAGTCGATGTTTCGTGGTATCGTACCCAAAGACGGACTGCCCACGACAATCTACGCTTTCCCGGTCGCTTTTGTATGCCCTTGGTGATGACACCCAAGTCCACCATGCTGTCCAGTTCCTTTCTTATTTCATCGCGTAGATGTTTCGAACATCATCTTAGAGCATGCACAACTGGTGTCATAGTTGGATCGGTTGTGATGTGGAAGGTTCCGTCGATGGTGCCGATCCATTGAAATCTGTCAGGGTAAGCCCTGCACAGGTCTTCCTTGCAGTTGATCGGATCGTTCTGGGAGGTACTGGTGTTTACTTCAAAGTTCATGACGACAAAGTTCATGGCTCTGCAAGACGGCAGGCCGATGATCGCTGGGCCTGGCATGACGGCGACATAAAATTTGACGTCGCATCCGTGTTGTAGGTGGGCACACGGAATCTTCGTCATTCCGTATTGGCGGATGGACTCGCCGTTATACGCTGTCCGGATTGTTGTGCATTTCCGCAGACTCTTCGTCACTGGGAAGCCGTTGACATATATTAACTCAGGGTACATCCACCTTAATGTGCGCAGCGGAAGTATGTTGCCCTGCGCACCTGTGTCGACCCTGACTTTGAGTAAGGTCGGTCTCTCCCGAGTTCCATTCAGCAGCTTGATTTAAAGCGAATACCCTGTCGTGTGCATCGTCTTTGACGCTGACGTTATCAGATGTTGCTGCTTGAAGTGGTTCCTGTTGCGATTGCTGGTTTTGCACACTACTTTCCAGTTGTCAGGCCGACCACACGCTTGGCACTTGGTGCCGTAGACAGGACAGTTGTCTCTCCCTGGCCTATGGTGTCCGCCGCTGGACTTGCAGGTCTCGCGGGACACGTGACGCTGTTTCGTCGGTTGGTGTCGAACGCGGTGGACTGCGGACTCGTTGCTGAAAGTGTGCATAACAGCCAACGTTGATTCATAAGTCCGGGCTATATCCATGGCACTGTCTAGCGTCAGTGTATCGTCACGTCCTAGCAGCTTCTCCTGTTTTGCGTGCTTTATTCAGACGATCAGTTACTCTATGAAACGTTCGTCGGTTCCCCGAGCGTCCCGGAATTGGCACTTCTTCGCCTGCAGCTTGCAGCGTGGCGTGAACTCATCTTCTGACTCTGATGTTTCCTGTCGGTAACGCTGCAGGTTAAATCTATTTAGCCTGTGGTTAAACTTTGGCTGGAGAATATCAGCATATCGCTCCCACGGCGTTTCAACTGTATGCTGCACCTCCGTCGGCGTCAGTTCCCACGTATTATTATTAATACGTAGTCTTTCCTTCGCGACCCAAAGCAGGACATAGGTAAACTTCTCAGGTTCTACACTGTCAGCGAGGAGTCCTCCAAACATTAGATCGCAATACTGCCGAAAGTTTGCGAATTCCACTGGCAGCTCTGCCGCTGACCAGTCCATACGTGGCGGCTCGATGCCAGCCAAGGTTTCCATGTTTGAGTTCACACACAAGTCGAAGGGGCCGCGAATACAAATTGACTTACTACTCATGTTGCCGTACGAATCAGCGTGTCAAAGGCTCTCCATATGAATCCAGAGATTATTGCTTAACCTGCGCAGCCAGCTTTCGGTAGCGAGGGTGTCACTCCGACTGCGGGTGTCACTCCGACATGATAAATGCTATAATATTACACCAATGGTGTCCCCAGCTTCTCTCTGCTTCAGGATCACACATTAAAGGAATATGCTGTTTCCCATAGAGCTGAGTTGTTTAAACAACAAACTTGTCCAGGTAACTTTAGCGTCGTTGAAATATTCTAGATGTATCCTCTCTTGCTGAAGATGATACACAGCCGAGGAGAGTCACTTCAAATTCTCCAGTCACGTGGCAAAATTATATTACAAATAAAAGGTGAATGGTACAGTAACAATGATCATCACTCAGGCACCTTAAAAATATCAGCATTTTTATGTTCTTGCTGTTTGTGTTAGCTCGGCAGAAGGATGGAAATTTAATAATGTACCATCCACACCGGGTCATTGTTATGTGAATTTTCAAACAACATGGTCACATGGTGATGGGTGACACCAAGTATTATGCAACTACAAATTCTGTCACCATATTACAATATGGCAGCAAGATAATCATTGATGGCCCTTTGACGCTACAGCGAACAATGTATTGTTCATGGGCCACTGTGCAATTATGCATGTATGTTTCATGAGTCCGAATCTCTGGCTTAGGAACTGTGGAAGGGCAGCTGTCAATGTAACCATTTCTCTAATTCACTAACTCTCCATTATGATCAAGAGTTCGTTCATCTAATATAACTCCAGTGTTGTTCATGAGCCACTGTGCTATGCTATAACAACAAACTAGTAAGGATATAAGATAATCTTGTGATTTATTGCCATCATACACTGTAAAAACAGGTGTTTAGGTTTTAACCAGCAAATTAAACGCGCCCGTAGACACAACTTTTAAACACCTATACTTTTAAAGACCTACTAGTTTTAAACGTGTTTAGGCATTTACTTTTCAGCATCAGGCGTTGAGATATAAACATCATCCGTTTCGGTTTATAAACGCTAAAGTGTTGAGCTATACACGCTCACCTACAAATACTGCCGCTTCCACATTTTGCCCAACAGGGAAACAGTTTGTTGTGTATCTGCCAAATACACCAAAGCACAACTGGGCATGATATTGTTTTTTTTTTGACACCATTAATATTTTATAAATGGCGACTATCCCATTTTACGCTCATATATCCCATTTTAGCCGCATGTACGGGCAAAACGGGATTCTGATCCGGGGAAAATGGGATGCAGATTTAGTTATGTAATTCACTAATGTAATTTTAAGTAATGGATATATTAGAACTAGTAAACTGCAGTAAGAATGGCCAAGAGATGCGACATGGTAAGGTCATATAAGCATATATCACGCTTCTTTGTGAATTTGACAGCCCACGTCGTGGGCAGCTTACTATTCCTGTATAATTATATAGTCCATATACATGCATTTACCTTACTTCTTTGTGTAACGTAGTGTGCTACTAGTTAACTTAAGCGACCTACAGAAATAGGCATATTGTCAGAGTACAATTGCATTTGAATTTTGTATTAAAAAAATACGGCATAACATGCACAACTATTGCAAACCAGTGAACGAACATTAAACAATTCAGTATCCTATGGATCTTTAGTAAAGGTCACATCTAAAATAGTAATCTTCTTCAGTTACTCCTGCACACTGGTCGTGTGCCCATCGGAGACAGACGGTGCACCGGATACAATCGTCATCTGGTGTCTCTTCAAACAACTCGTCGCAATAAAGACAGCGGTTTTCGCGTCCAAATGAAAGTTTCTTCTTTTTGGTGCCACCGTCTTACCCTTCGTTGATGTCCCCGTTTTCTTGCACGGCAGACGTTTCGCCAAGGCGCCTTCGACGACAGATACGCCTTGTATGGGCTACTGATTATGACCACGGTCTTCCCACGAACTCCATCTCTGCGAACTCCAGCGCATGTCTGTATTGGAATCGGTGAAAGCTCGTTCGCAAGCACATAGGTGGCTCTATTGGAAGATGTTAGTGACCGTGCAGCCTGCCCCGTCCACGACGAGGTCTGGCCCAACGACGGCAATGTCTGCCCCTTAGCTGATGACGTCTGTCCCACCAAGGTCTGTGCAACCGATGATGCGGTCTGGCCCAAAGGCGGCAATGTCTGCTCCACCGCTGACGATGTCTGCCTCACCGAGGTCTGTGCAACCGCTGACGAGGTGTTGCCCACCGACGGCATTTGGTCCTGACTGTGACAGTGACCGTGATACATGACAAGCTGATGACAGTGATTGCTAGGCCTACCTGTTCTCTCTTGATGAAGGCTGTCGTTTGTCTTGGGTGTACGTCGAACATTCGACGCAGAAAATGTTGTTGGGATGGCATCTGGCTTGAGGGAATACCTTTCACGGTACGATATCCCATGCTCTGCCGTCAGATTTAGGGCTGCACTTGATGTGGCCAGTTCCTGGAAACACTCAGCCCTGAAGTGAGCAGAGCAGATGACACTTCTTGGCGAATGGCCAGCCCAGTCCCATCTCCAGTTTTTGACAGCACGATGAGCTGTTTCTCTTGTTTTTCTTGTGCAAACTAATTTCATCCGATTACTACAGCCTCTGACTATGCACCTTTGGCCAGGAGAAAACAAATTGCATATTTTACAGAATGTAGCAGGCAGCTTCAAAAATTAGGTAAAACAAACTTACATAAACATATTAATGAAATCTTTCTTTGTAATCGGTTGAAATGCACAGCATAAAACTATGTTGTCTATACAAATATATATACACAAAATATAATAAACAATTATGTAATTCAGTTATTAAACTTCATAAATGTATTACTTTCATGCTACTTTCATTATTACTTTTAAAACTACCCTTGTCATTTTTAATAGTGATTTGTCTATTACAAAATCAAGGTAACTATAAATGGATATATTAAATAATGTGTGTTGTTCGTTATCACAATTAGCAAAATAAATTTATATAACTTACAAATGTGAATAACCTTGAGCTAAATTGGCTAGCTAGTCTCTATACCAGCAACATATCCATAACCTGTTCTCTGTAAAAAACACATTTTTACTTTGCAAATTAATATCGCCTGCCATATGAGGCGAGTCATAATAGAAATATTCCTTCAGAATTAAAAATTCTAATAACAATTTACTGTTTTACTCAAATTACCTACTACTTGTACAAGACGTGCTTCAAATGACTGCATAATACTTAGTGTACAACCTATTCTAAATAAAAAAAAAGTTTAGGTAACTGTTTTTATATTTATATGAATGTTATTAAATTATTGTAGCACTGCCAAATGTTTAAAAAAAAATGTGTATGGCTTCCTTCAGTCTATTTATCATACTATTGAAGCTGGTGTCACCATATAAGTGTCCAAGGTGTGTCAGCACTTTCTGTCCTATTACCAGTACAGTAGAATTTATGAAGTCCGGTTTAGTCGAGCGATGTTCCGGTTTACTCGAGCGACGTTTGTTATTGTGAAAAACTGGACTGGTTCTACACGATCTAACAGTTTATCCCGAGTTTGAAGCAGTGGCCAATTAGTGATCAAAACAGATACACCAGTAATGACCTTTCATTGGTAATGACCTTTCATCAACGTGCAAGGTGCGAGCGTCGAGTCAAGATCTAGGTCGCAGTGCCTAGATTTGTCACTCGTTTTAACCCATGCATAATTTAGTTGCGCGTTAAGGACAAATCGGCGCGAAATACCGCTCGTGTAAACCGCTTTTAAGCATGATTAATATATTTAACTAGCTATCTTCAACATAGAGAGTATCGTAGACAGTGATATGGAGTCAACGAAGGTGACGTCGACATTCCTACTCTCAGTTACTCAGTCTGACAATCCGGATTTAAATAAACATCCAACTCCGTACCTGCCTAATGTTACTTACTACTGGGCGATAAGAGACAATATTGACTTCGAGCGAACTGCAATCCTTTCCATTTCCTTCAACTTTTTCTAGTCGGCATGTTGCTAGAAATTATGTCACCACATGGTAGCATGCAGATTACGCGGCCAATGGGTGGGGATCTAATTACGCACGCAGCGGGTCCACGTAATGCATGATTCACAGCGCTGACCCGCAGATCAGCGGGTACGTCAAACACCGCCGACCTCTGGCTCCTGACGAAAGCAGACGTGTAGCATTAGCTGCAGGAATCTTCTGCATAAGATCGCATGCTATTTTGTAATTGTATTCATTGCAAATAAAGTGGAGCAAAATATAAGGCACTGCCAGTTTGGCGCGAACCATTGTGTAATATCCGAGGCACCTCAAGTCTCAAGTGGTTTACTCCAAACAGCCCAAACTTGGGCTAACGCAGGAGTTTGTGGTGGACTGTGCGCATGCGCTGTGGGTGGTACATTCGATTAGAAGACTAGTATCATTAATGTTGCTGAAATGGTTTTTATCTGATAGTTTTATTTATTTTATGTATAGGATGTTTAACGAAA